>CAEGAF010066826.1:0-20841 GCA_903067075.1 Micropoecilia bifurca | reverse complement strand
GGGTAGTGGTGTTGCCTTCCACAATGAAGGCTCGGGGTTCACCCCCCAGGCCTGCCCCCCCCCCCCCCCCCGCGCATGCGCGGGCCCCCCCTGGGCACCCCGGCCTCCCCCCCACAGCCCAAAAACATGACCGTTAGGTTAATTGGTCTCTCCAAATTGTCCCTAGGTGTGCATGGTTGTTTGTCCCATGTGTCTCTGTGTTGCCCTGCGACAGACTGGCGACCTGTCCAGGGCGAACCCTGCCCCTCGCCCGGAACGTCAGCTGGAGAGGAACCAGCAACCCTCAACCCCACCAAGGGACAAGGGTGCAAGAAAATGGATGGATGGATGGATGGATGGACTCTAAGGTGCAATATATAAATAGTTGATGGCTTTAGAATTTGCAGTACATACAGATCTACCATCTACTATCGTGATCAATCACTGCAATGACCAAGTTTGTTTCTTATATTCCAGGCATATTTTGCTTGATCTCAACATAAGAACATTCAGAACATGAAATGAACAATTTTCTTATCGATATTTCTCACCACTCTTTTTTCCCTCTATATTAATTTTGCACTGCTTAATTCAGATGCTATGAAACTATTTCAACCATTTGGACATTCGCTCTCTTAATATCAACCTGTTCTGTCACATCTCCATGACCAATGTGTGCTTTGTATTCATTTTCTCTTTTAAAGAGATCCCATCCCTCACAGTTGCTGACTTGCAGAATGGCCGCATGCATTCTCCTTTGGCATCTCCGGCTCCTTAATCCCCTTAAATCTTATCTAACAGCGTCTACTTCTTTCTCTCTGGACCCATAATGCTGAGCTCTAATTCAGCCTTCAGGACATAGATTAGCATCTGTCAAGACTTTGCTCTGTGCTGGGAGCTTCAGCGGGATCTTTTTTTTTTTCTCTTTTTGGTGCCCTGGCATGTTCACTCATCCAGCTTACTCTCATTCACAGGTAATGAAGCAAATGACTGGGGAAACTGTGTGTGAAAAATGAAAACTGACCACCTAAAATCAGAACGGACATCTGGGCTTGTGATACTGGAGGGATAACTGGAAAGATGGGAGTCTACAAATGTTTACAGGGAACAGCTGAGTGGCAGAAGCCTCCCTGCTTGTGGCCACAACCGGGCCATGTGATCAGCAGGGCAGAGTCAGTGGGCAACAGCTCCTATGTTTATTTCATTGTATTGCTCAGAGTCGGGTACATTCATGCAGACTACAAATAGAGACTGTGGATTCTAAAGAGTGGTTTTATTTTAAACAACTGTCACAGAACTCATGAATAGGCCTTTTCCACCAGCACCGTTCCAGTTCTCAAATGTGTTTCCGCTCCTGTTTTGCATGTTTCCACAGAAAAAAAAACAACACAGGCAGCACAGAATAGCTTTTTTCCTGCGCAAACTGTGACATAACCTGTAGGCTGGTCAGCAGCTGGAGAAAAGCCCAGTTAACTGGACAAAAAATAAATAAGCAAAGCAGCGAATAATGCAGAAGACGTCCTTCCTCCATTGTCGCCTGGTAAGGATGCCGCCACACAGAATTATGAACTTCTCTATTGTTTTATGACATTAGTTTTTCTGTTATGTGCAGTAGGAGAGAACACTGAGTGATTAGCTGAAAGGTCTGTGGGTTGTTAAATTAAATGAAGATACATAAACCAAGTAGTAATCGGCACAGATCAGCCATCTTGTTGCTACCCCCTCCTGCTTTGTGTAACGACTTCTTTTTTTTATTTCCTTTATTTAACAAGGTAAAACCACACTGAGATCCAGATCTCATTTTCAAGAGGGACCTGGGCAGAAATCTGCCACATACAAAATAACCTGGTTACACAAAAGTAAAAACAAATTAAAGAAGTTTGCTGATGACGTAAACTTGGTTGACTAAATTGGAGGAAACGGGCGTTGGCTCTCGCACTGAACTTTTAAGGCAACCAAACCAATTTCAGAACAGGAGTCGCTTCGGTGGAAATGGTCTGAAAGAACAGCAGGAATAAATTATACACCACAGCTTTATAGAGGTGTAAAAAAACCCCAAAATCTTTAAAATGATTCTTCCTTGTCTTAATCCATTCATCCATCTGTTAGAGTTCAACTGCAGACATTGAGGACTATTATGGTCCCGCGCTGCTTATCTTCCGAGACGCTACTTCATTGATATCTTCAGAACAAAAGACGTTTATGTAGTGGCAATAAATTACTTGTTGAAGTCGACCAGGGCCATCAAAGAGAGGAAGATCATTCCGGCTCTTATATTAAGGATATTGATCTTCAGGTTATGAACCATATCCCATGACCACAGACGGGGGTGACGGTGTAGACAGAGGGACTTTAAGGTTGTTATCTTTCAGCTCTGCTTTTTCTTTACCACAGCAGAACAGAGAAAGATCCTTATTTCAGCAAATGAAATCCCAATAGGTCTCTTTTGCCATCACTCACTGACAAGACACCAAGAAACTTGAACTTGTTCTCTTGAGGGAATGTTTCTAAACTGGAGGCAGCATTGCACCATATATGCATGTAACTATTCTTATACTCTTATAAAAAAAAACTAATATTGTTTTATATCTTTAATGTCCGTGGTACTGATAAAACCGTCATTTAATTTTCCACCATATTCAGATAACATAGTAAATGTGATTTTAATTAAGCTTGATCCTTTTGGCACTTGATTAATCGAATCTAAAGTTTAAGTCTGAGATGCATAATAAATAATTGGAATAAGTTCCTAACTTTTTAATGACAATGTCTATTATGTGAACCTAAATTAAAAACAGGTGTCCTAATTATAAAATAACTATGTTTATCATTGAAACCTACAGTGAGATGTTTAGGGCAAAAAAAACCCAGAAAGAAAGCAAAGACAAACAAACAGATGGGAGAAATCATGAATTAATAATCAGGCCAGATGACGGCGTGTGTAATAGGTGTGTGTTGAATTCAACAAGACAAGAGCTAAGACAAGAGTGGCCTCTGCTCACAGCTGACTCATTGTGTAATCTGCAGCAGGCTGCTGCGTCGCTCCAATCCTAAACACTCACACACAAATCAACACATAAATATAGCAAAGCTCAGTCTCTGATCTGCCTTCCTGCCACCAGAAGCTGACAGCCACGTCAGCTACAATTAGCTTCTGTGGTCTCCTACTAATTGCATTATCTGTCAGCCACCTGAGACCCAACTTTTTTATTTTCGGCGGATTTTGATGAGCGAATGAGTTGTTAGAGTGGTGACAAACATTGCTGATCGCTTAAAAAGACAATACTATTACAAGTGTCCTGTGGTTGTAATCATAGCAGCTCACTTTAATGTCCAGACCGGGGCACAGCATGTGAGCAGAAATATTAAATCCTAAAGGATGACTGATCAACTATTTATGAATTCCCCTGGAATGTGGATGATGTTCTTTTTGAAAAATTGATGGCAGCAACTTGACGGTGCCAAGAGAGTTTGTGCGAATCGTATGTGTGTTAATGTGCAGACTTAGAAATACGAACCGTTGCGCTGGTTCTTTGTTAGCTCTATTTTAAATAAGAGTCAGTGTCGTTGCCTGCTCGTCATTTGTGCTAAAACATAAAAGGGAATATTACACAGCTGTATACAGAGGTTTACATGCACTCATTAGGAGAATTGTCAGTAATATTGAGCCAATAATAATTTATTTGAACCATTCACTTATCCCCAGTGAAATATAAACTTTGGAAATGTGTGTTTTCTTAAACATTTTAATTTATGTTTGATTATCTCTAACAGAAAGGGTCATCAGTTTGTGTAGAGGTTCTCAGAAAATGCTGTACATTAATTTGAGAAAATCTCTCTGAGAGCTTAGAGAGAAACCACACACTTTTTCAAAAAGCTCCTGGCTGGATTCTAGCTGGATGCTTTACTATTCTTTCTGGCAGAAGTTGTTGTTAAAGCTGGTTGGTTTTTTTCCTGACAAAGATCCAGCCATTAATAACAGCACACAAGTTTTCAGTAGGGTTGAAGTCAGGACTTCAGGGCGGCCACTCGTGTTCGTGCCAGAACGAAGTTGCACTACTGTTGACAATAACAATAACACCTGTGTTGCAGCAGTTCCAGTTTGTTGCGTTTTGGGTTGTTGTTGAAAATCTAAACCAATTTCTGTGTGGTTGGGGACAAATGTTCGGACTTTGTCCAAAATTTGAGAAAGTTGACATAAAGTTGACATATCACAATAACTTTCTTGTTTGAACTGATGATGTGAGTTATTTGTAATTTATCTGATCACTACACAAGCTGATCTTGATTTACTTGCAGGAAATTCATCTTGGAATGATGAAAACAAAGTATATTCAAAAATTGTCACATGCAATTAAAGTAAGATCAGAGGTACAGCAGTAAATGCTTACTAGAGGAATCTAGGAATAATGACAAACATTGTTTTAGTTCATTGCACAAAAAAGCATGAAAGTGTTTCTTAAGCAATTACCTCATTTTTAAAGATTAAAAGATTACATAAACATATCTACCAATGATGTTAAAGGGTATACATTAAATCTCCACTCTTCATTCAATGAACCTCAACATCACCAGATGCTATATTTCTATTTTTCTCATTTTACCTTAAATTCATTAATCAAAGTTCAAACTGCTTAGAAGAAATGACAAGATTTTTCATGGTCCGGTAGCCTTTTGCTTGCTTTGGCTTCATTCATATCAGTTTGCAACAAAAACTGGTTAAGCATTGCAACTTGCAATATCTATTGCAAGTTATAAGTTAAAGACATTTAGTTCAAATTCAAGGGTAGTTCAATTCTTCTGTTCTTTAGATTCTAAAACAGTGTTTCTCAACCCTTTTTGGCCCAGCGCCCCCCTAGCCCTTATCCAGGTCCCTCAACGCCCCCCAGTGGCGCAAAGAGTGGGTTTGCAGGTTTCACATCACGCACGTTACGAGGTACAAGTGGCGAGTTTTGGTTGATGGGGCGGGGGGTTGCATCGCAATTTCACGGGCGCCGATTTATGCGCCAATAAATGTGTAGTTGCGCCACTGCCCCCACCAAATAACTTGCAGGCTACTTTACACTGACCATTATTTTATTATTGACAATAAAGTTTACCTTCGACCAAACGCCCCCCAAAGGCTTCCCAGCGCCCCCCTTTTTTAAAAAATGTCCGCCAGCGCCACCTGCGGTCCTCTGAACGCCCCCTGGGGGGCGGTACCGCCCACGTTGAGAACGTCTATTCTAAAACAAACTAATAGAAATGAACTGTTAAAGATCCAAATGTTTCTATGAGACAGGCCACACTAAAACATGGCAGAAAATTGTATTTCACTGTTCTGTAGCAGCAGAGATTCAGTTGGGAAGGAAAAAACAACTATATACACAAAGGGTGAAGTGTGGATTACAAGTTATTCACTCAGGCAACAATATCCCAGGAGATGTACTGTAGTACAGCTGGGTGCAGACATGTAGATGTAGAATATTTGTTTCTGCTAAAAGCATTTATTTTATATCTGAATGTAACATGGATTTTTTTTTTTTTTGCACAAAGCCGTGTTGAGGAGCTCCAGGCAATTTTCTTCATCGATTTGCAAAACTGTCAGTGCTCAACTGCTCTGAAAGCGTGTGGGTAGTTAGCTGTAAGTGTGTGTGTGTGTGTGTGTGTGTGTGTGTGTGTGTGTGTGTGTGTGTGTGTGTGTGTGTGTGTGTGTGTGTGTGTGAAACAGAGACTGTGGGCTGGCACTCATTTTGATATCCTATAAGCTTACAAATATAAGACAACAAGATTGGATGTGTAAACAATCGCCAGTCGGGCTTCTGGTCTGACTCATATTCCTGGAATCATATGCTCAGGGCTGGACACATTTCATTCTGCACAGACTGATAGCCTGACTCTAGTGGGAGTCACAAAGACTGCCTGGAGCAGGTCCATTAAGGAAATGAGTATGATCAATCAAAATACATTAATCCTACTTGATCTCCCAAGGCAAATTAAGAAATTTAAATCAGGACCAACACACCCACACGCACACTTCTGCTCAAAGTTAGACATTAACATGCCAAGCGATAGCTGTGTAATTGCATTTTACTGTTTCAATTGTTTAGATGGGAAAAACGTACCGGCAAGAGTTATACCTCGAAGCAATAATTTGCATTTTATTTCTGTTTAATGGTATGTCTTAATTTATTTGTTTAGAATGGAAAGGAAATAAATGAATATTTCTGCGGTTACATCAGCCCTTAATTTCTAAAACAGTTTTAAAGGCTCATTTAATCAGCACACTGATTAAACCAGAAGACACCTCAGTTAAATCTAAAAACCTGCTTGGTAAAAATGTATTTCTTTAAGGAAGGAAGCAGCAGGGAATATAATCCCTTTTGCCATGACTAGTGGAAAAGACTCGTCGATTTGGCACTTCTGAGAGAAACCGACATGTTTACGTGCTGATACGATTTTAACTAGCTGTTACTAGGGTTTTAACTTACTGCAGAGCTTGTTGTGTTTCCAAACAAAGAAAGGAATGCACATCCTTAAGGTTTGACTGTTGTGGAATCAGCTCTGAGGATTGGTTTTAAAAGAAACAAAAGGTCCTCTCCATCTGTGAGGCTGACCCAGGGTTCTACCACCTGGGGCTCCAGAACCGCATGTGGCGCTTTGGACCGTCCGCATAAGCTTAACAACTTTCAAAAATGATACAGAACTCAAATGTTTTCCTATATAAGAGCAATAAAAAGATTTTAGATATGCACAGAATAAGTATTTTTTTTCCCCTCAATTATGTCTTTATATTGCCAACTATATTTCCAGAAATATTGAATATTCAATTCTATTTTCCACTGAAATGCCAAATTAAATTGTATTTTCTGGGATATAAATCAGAGTAGAGAGGAAAATGATTTGCCTATAAAAATAAGAAGTAGAATATAAAACAACCAATGTACTAAATGTAATGTCATTGCATCACCCCATATTTCTACTGTTACTACATTTATTTCCTAAGCTGCATCCATCATAAGGAGAAATGATAATTTCATTAAGCCAAAAGCCTGATTTCCTTGTGCAGTACTGCCACACACACACACAAAAGAAATCGGATTTCAGCACAAAATAGAAACTGAGCATCAATAGACCGCCTGAGAGAACAAAGCTCAAGAGTTCTAGCTGTACCAGCTTCCAGATACAAAACGTTGCAGGTCATATCACTTATAGATAACAGTACTAACAAGAAAATAAATCTAGTTTACAAATATGTAACAGATATTTGCCTAAGGGATGCAAATGTCTTAGAAAATGTATCAATGTATCCACAATGAATAGCCCAGTGGTTCTTAACCTGGGTTCAACTGAACCCCAGGGGTTCGGTGAGTCGGTCTCAGGGGTTCGGCGGAGCCTCTGCCGCAGAGGTAAAGACACACTTGTGTAAAGTCGTGATGACACCCCGCTTTGCCATCACTTGCTGCAGAGGATCACGTTACATGGACCTTACCAAGCTCTGCCCAGAAACGCCCCTCGAAAGTCCCACGTGACTACATGTCTCACATTAACAGCTTAGCTCCTATGTCTAAACATGGCATTTTTCGTTTCTACCGACTTTCTGCAGAGTATTTCTGAGTCGATTACTGTAGCATTTCTGCCAGATTTTCACAAAATATCAGCACTGACAAAGGACAGGGGAACCAACAAGTTCATGTCATCTTTTTTTGGACGACATCAAGGTGTTTTAGCCACGCGATGCCTCAAACATTGTGTGCGTCACAGCGAAAAGCTAGCGGTCGATGAGGAAGGATGAGCAGATCCTCAGACCCTCAGCATAAATATAGCTGTGGACAAGATCACTGACACCTATTGTTCTTACAAGGCTGGGTAAATTGGGCATTCATTGTTTTGAGGGTGATTTCTGTTGGCAAATGTTCGAATGTGCCTAGGACCTATACACAGTACTCGGTGACTAACACGATTACAGTTTAGTAAAAAGCCTTTTCAGGTAAAATAAAATTTTTGATGTATGTCAGATACGGAACACATTGTATATTGATTTGTTCAGTTAACGTAAGACTGTAACAGACAGGCTTCAAGGTGTAGAAGTTGTATCGGTACTGCTATTATGCTGCACTTAGTTAAAGGTTTTCATAATGGATGTGTTTATTATTTACTTTTTTAAAATTTACTAAACACAAAGAAAGCAAAGCAATAATACTTACACCAGCAGACAATCCTTTGTTCGTATTGATCCTATGATGGTTGATCTGCACAAGCTTTAGTCCAAGCAAAGCTTTCTGTTTCAGATTTTGGAAATCTGTGAATTTTAGTTCCACAAATACGATCAGGATACCTGACATCACCTGTACAGATTCCCCACTGACGGTGGAGAACCATTGTTTTCGAGTCCTGATGCAAAAACCTTCTGTCGGTCTGCTAGTCCACAATGTACATTAGCTTGAGTTTGTGAGACGGTGACCCACTGATAGCTGCGCTGTGATGTAAAATGGGCATTAACCAATGAAAAGGGCCAGATGTGGTAAGGTTCATTGAAATTTACTGAAGTCGAGTGACATTATCAAGAACGCCCTGCTGTGCTGTGAATTTTACCTCACAGCACAACTGTGAGGTAAAATTCAGCAGAAGAATTGAATTCAGCAGAAGAAGCAGGAGTTTGTGTGCAACCTGAATTATTTGAAAATAATAAGTCAAAAAGTTAAACAGAGCTTAAGAAAACACATAATTATCTGCACAAATGTTAATTTGTACTGAAAACAAAAACATGATATAATGTTGTGGACAGTAATATTGTCAACTGAAAAGGAAAGTATAATCAACCAGTAGAAAATGTTAGTCAGGAGTCCTGATAATCTGTAGGTTAATTTAAAAAAAAAAAAAAGCTATATGTCTAACTGTTGTTTCATGGTTTGCCCTGTGACCCCGTTGAACTGAACTAATGTCATCCAAAATGTAAATCTCAGAAAAGCAACAACCCAACTGCACTGACTATGAGGTGAATCTCTCTGGTGGCGAAAATAGATGTGCTTTTAAAACTGTTCTGCTTCAAAAGTGATTCATTTCTCAGCAGACAAATTCTGAATGCTATATGACAAGAAACAACAGATGAGGCATTTGGGGAAAACAGGCTTTGGTATGTCTTTTTTTGCTTTATATTTCCTGAAAAATAGATGGGCCCCATCATCCGAGCTGACAGGTAACGCAGTATAAAGTTTTCCGCAGAGGAAGAGAGCCTAAGGCTTGGCAGCTTAAAACGCATGTTTTACGGTCAACCTCATATTCTTCTAAACAGATGCTTAAAGGAAAGAAGTGCATCAGAGTGAGTCACATCAGTGTGAAGCCCTAAAGTGATTATTTTTGCTCCAGCTGATCTCTGACGTTATGCACACAGTATGTCAATAATTGCATATATTAGTTCTTGACGAGGCAAAAACACAGCTTTATCATAAAATATGCCAAGGTCTGGCCTCTTATCTCTATTTTTTAGTAAACTGAAGACAGGATAATCACAAACATCATGTTTTAAAGGTACAAAATATAACTTACTGCTTTCAGCCTGCACCTCTTATCAAAAATAAACTGCAGATAAAAACAGACCTTTATAAAAAACAACCGACGCAAGACAAAAATAGTTCTTGGATGATGACTTTGATGAGGCAATCAGCGGGTAGAGAGTCTGTGTGTGTCAGGACTAGTGGCTGATATTAGCTGCTGATGGATGTGCAAAGCGTATCAGCGCTTTCATCACTGCCGCCGCATGATTATGTAGAGCTTGACACATTTGTCTGTTTGTTTGAAAGTTATGTGGCAAAGTGGAAAGCGAACTGTAAAGAAAGAAAGAGAAAGCAGACAATTTGAGCATATTTTTAAACAGACTGCGTGACAGACAAAAAAATAAATAATGGGAGGGTTTGTGTCACATTCTCCTCAAAATCTAATGCAAAGTTTTGACACTTGTTCCACCCACTGAAATGAAAGCATCCCAGATTTCACCTGCTTACCTGATCTCGTTACCAAACTACTCTAGGTTTCAGTGGCACAGCTGTGTAGCTCATCCCAGACATGATTAATCTGTGTCTGCACTGGTGCTGACAGTCGCTTTCCTTCAACCCACACACACAAATTCAAAGAAACATCTACACGGCGTATGGTTAGCTGCATCTGCCTAGTGAATGTCAAGTTGAGAACTGGAGTTCAACCTTTTTACACTGTTATTTTTTGTCAAGAATTACCTTCTTCCCTCTGTTGATTTCCAGCAAGCAGATGTTTTATAGTCAAGGTAAAAGGTCTCCGTTTGCGCTTGACAGAGAGAGAGAATAGGTAGCTTTTGATGTTTCTACCTACATTTTGTGCAAAATCTGATCAACCATAATATGGCACAATTAATCCAATCAGTTTTGTGAACAAATAAGTCTGTCTGATGTTAGACCTGGAGGTAATACTTAGCTTTGTAAATGAATATGTTACAGCGTACAGTCATAAATCTGGGTTTAAGGATTTGTGGTAATGCTTGAGAAGCACTGAGGCAGAAAGGATCAATACAAATCCAGGCCTTTTCTTAACTTTAAAAGAAATCCCCAACATGACTTTTAAAAATAAAACAATTTTTAGGTTCTGATTTTTCAAAACCATCTGCTTGATGTGAGATTTTAAGGAGAGAATCATTAACCAAGGTTACTAGGAATGTGTATTTGGACACAATATGAAGGACGGTGACCAGTGTCAGCAGAGGTCATCATGACAAGAAAAATGGATACCAACAATTGTAGGACAAATCAATTTTCTCCCTTCACTATTCTGTAAATTTGCTGTTTTTTTGGGAGGATTTCAACATCTTTATATCCAATTGATTAATTCATAGAACATAACAAATTTACGCAGCGATTATTAAAATACAGGAAGCACACAGTGATTCAGTGATGTGCCTCACTTCTGATGAATGCAGCAGGCAGTAGGTGCATGTATTACATGTGTCAATGGTTCACAGTCTAATGTATTTAATATGTCTGAAACTTATTTAGTCTTTCTGATCAGCCATGATTGCAGTGTGAGGCAGAAAGTACCATGTCACACTGACAGGGGGCAGTACTGAACCACAAAGGGGCATCAATTCTCTTCTTCTACACGTAATGTAAATACACGTAATGTATTTAATATGTATGAGACTTATTTAGTCTTTTTGATCAGACATGATCGCAGTGTGAGGCAGAAAGTACCATGTCACACTGACAGGGGGCAGTACTGAACCACAAAGGGGCATCAATTCTCTTCTTCTACACACTGAACAGACAGAAAACATTATTGATGCAACCCATGATGTTTCTCCTCATTTTAAAACAATTAAATGTTTCAGGTAATCTAAATGCATATGATCTACTATCATTTGGTGCTACATTTATTTGTGACCCTAAATCTCTATAGCAAAACAATAAGCTCCTTAATTTTAAGGAAATTAGAGGATACATTTAGATACAATTTAGGCTACTCAAACAAATAATGTGCCATTTTTTGCACAGAAAAAGATAAGAAAAATGAGACATGGAGAGTTGGAGTACGCATTAAAGTAGGACAAAAAAATGAACCCATCTGGCTTCAATGAACAGCCAATTAAATTTGTTTTATTTTATCTGTATTTCAGAACTCATAGTTCTAAAATATAAGCCTATTCCTTAACCTTGAAACTTATCTTTTCATATTATATAATCAATAGTTCAGCTGAAAAATAAAATTCAAAATCTGGATTTTTTTTTTTGGTCAGGCTGAGCTACAGCTGAGCCCCTGCTGAGGCTCAGACATCACACACTTTAATGCTCAGTCCCTGAAAAAGTCCAGACTCAGACCAGAGTCTTGACTTTGAGCTTCTCTACTTGTTAGGTAGTTGGACATAATTATTGTATCTAACTGGCAGAGCAAATTATTTATGATCAACATCTCATTGCACAGCTGAACCGCAACGTCTCATGCAAGCAAGAGGAAAACAGAAAGAAAAAAAGAAACAGGGTAATGGATGAAAAGAAAGTTGCAGCTTAGAGCAGTAAATGATACAAATCAAACATCCTTGTGTGGAGAGCAAAACAAACAAGCAGAGCCAAGAAATCTTAACTTTTCTCAAAGCAATCGCCCTCATCTTTATATTTCCCCTTGTCCGTCCGTCCATACTGCATCTCTGCTGCCCTGGGCGACATGTCACATCCTCCTAACGGCCTTCCTAAAAATAGTCTCAGTGGCCCTCGCAGGCGCTGAACTGCTACATGTGCACCATTCCAACAAAGCACATTAGATACAGTAAATACGCAACACTGGATTTACTGTGCTGCTAATCTAAAATCAGCAATGGTAACATAATTTATTTATAACACTCTGAGGACGCATTGCTTGCATCAGCTTCGCTCCGCTTTCCACCAATGTCTACCGCAGCCAGTTTAATTTCACTATTGTGTTCAGAACCGTCGTAGCCTTCAAATCTTATTTATATGTGCACTGCTCTGTTCAATGGTAAAATAATCAGCTTGCGCAGATTTCAGTTTGACAGAGAAACATTTGTTATATAAACGTACAAAGATTATCAATTTACATTGTTTTTATTTTCATGGACAGAAGCCTTTTAAAAAACATGCAAATACAATTTGCTTAATAGGGAAACTGAGGAAGATAAATGAGATATGCAACGTGACGCTTTTTTCAAACCATCAGGAAAAAAAAGAGGCATAAACCTTTGCACCAATGTGACATTTCCATAGAAAGGAAAGCATGAGCACATCTGAGTCAGGAGCAGAGGAAATAAACAGCTCACAGAAGAGGAAATGATGCCCTGGCAACCTGCAGACAGCTTGATACAGGCTGGTACCTGAGGCAGCATATTGCTGCAGATTAACCTTCAATGAGACATAACTATAATATAATGGGCTATAGAGATGTTTCTCGTTTACTTCAGGGTGAAAGCACTGAGGTCAGGACTACAGAGGTTCTATCTTCTAGGGTTTTAAATCATCGTGTCTATGCATTTCTATGAGCAATTTGGAAGATATTACAGTCATCTGGCTGAAGTTTGCCAAGAGGGTCAACAAAACTAGCAGAAGAGGTTGTGGAAAGATACAGGCCTCTCCGAACATGCTTTCTTGCTTGATTCTGAAACTTGTGTGAAGAGTATGCCATTAGGCTCCTGATCAGGACATTAAAAGTGGGAAAAAGTTCTGAGGATTAGCATTTCACATCACTGGATTATAGCTAGGGTTGTAAGCTGTGTTTTGAAATGTTAAAAGAGGAAACGGGGGCAAGATAGAAAAATAATCCAAGACATTTAAACTCAAGCAGGCTCATAATTGGCTAACCAAAAGTTTAAGACTATTACTCAAAAAAGCCCAAAGCAGACACTTAAAAAAGTCTCTAGACATCCTGGATACAAGCGTTTCCTGTAGTTGTTGCTCCATGTTGTGAAAATGGATCACCAGGGGCATCAGGACCGTACCATCTGTTTTCTAAGCCAACCTCGTCATCCATCTCCAAACATTTTTTTTTTAAATTTGGCCTAGGTAAATGCAGGTTTTCTACTGAAAAAAAGTCCCTTTGTCAGTTAGATGTTGAGAACTGCTGTGTTTTCATCACCACACAGACAAAGACTCTCAGCCAAAACTGACATTCATTATTTGGTAGGTTTGAATTTCTGCCATAAAATTGGCATTTTTAGATGCTGTAATGATCAGTGTTCCATGACACGTTTAAAGCTTGCTTGATGTTTTATACTTTTTACTGCGCTTTAAACCTCTTTACAACTTTGTCGCTGACCTGCCTGCTGTGTTCGCTGGTTTCATGATGCTGTGGTGAGTGAAAATGAATACTTTTTTCAAAGCACTGTGAAATCAAGAAGTGCAGCTGAGCATGGTTTTTGGATCAGGAGAGCGTCTTAAGATGAAGAAATTTTACAGAGAAGGAGGTTTTCTAAATTTAGCACATTACAGTCTCACCATAGTAGGTCAGACTGTAGAGTGACGAGCAAAGCTGGGTCTGAGTCCTTTGCCAAGGGACTCTTACAGCCAAACTTTCTACCAACCTATCATGGTAATGTTGCCAGTTCTTTCACTCTAGATTTGACATTCAAATCCAGAGTGAAAATCAGAAATGTGTCACTGCTTGAGATTGATTTTTTTCTGTTTATATGTATGAGATAAAAGAATAACACATTATAAAAAAAACAATGTCTTAATGTAATTATATTATCTTAATTGTTTCTTTCTAATAGGTTATCTTTGAAATTAAGGCAAACCATTTACACCATCCAGTTAAGTTAATTTATTTGCATTTTATTCTAATTAGAACACTTAGCTGTTTTTGGCTTCAATTTTGGAAGCAGATCAGGGAGCAACTCTGCAATCTTGAGGAAGGCAACAACATATCTTCTGTCCAAGCTGCCATTAAGAAGTCTTTAAGTTGTCATTTATACACTTTAGTTCTGAAATTCACTGACAGTGTAGTTCTGATCCACTTCCCCGTGTTTGTGCAGTAATGCGATTTTTCAAGAGAAATCATTTGGAAAGCCTTGTTAATGGTATGCTGACAAGTAAAGTATTGAATTGCATTTAGAGGAGATTTCCTAATTTACAAATCCAACACCAGCGACAATAGCTGAGATCTCCATTAATCACAGCTTCAAGGTGCATGCACATGCTGAGCAAAAAAAATCTGTTGAATTTGCTCGTGTTTCTCCCTTTTTATAGGGAAAAAAGCAATTTCCTACTGACATCAGCGCATTGAATTTATTGTAAGTTAATGTGACAGATCAAAAATAGTGAATACCTGTGAATTAATTGCGGAATAATGAAAAAAACTACACATTCTAAATATTTATTCATGCAAAAATCCAAAGTTTTTTGGCCTCCTGAGTCAACCACCTTTAAAGCTGCAGTATGTTAATGAAGAATATTTTTTTACATATTTGTTAATGCTCTCACCATGTTGTGACAGTTCGTAATAAGGCAGATAATCTGTGAAATGATCAAGTTCACAGCTCCCGACCAAAAGCAACCAATCAGAGCCAGGAGGAGTGTCTGAATTCATGCTAACATGTGCTAAAGGTTAAAAAACAACAACTTAGTATTACAGGAACACTGTTTATCTGCTAACGTCAGTGGCTATGCTAACTAGCCTGAGCATTTACAGCAGGATCTCCCGATGGGAAAAAAGATGTAGCGATAGCAGAGAGGAAAGGGAAAGGGGAAGGGAGATGAGCAGCGCCATACGAGATGTTGACTGACAAGTGCTAAGACCCGCCTCCGGGCTCTGATTGGTTGTTTCTGGTTAGCACTTGGAGCATTGAGAGGAGATCATTTTCTTCACATATTATCCGTCTCGTGCCATACTTTCAGGACATAGTGACAGCTTTAATAAATATGTAAAAAATATTTCATAAAGGTTACATACCTTTATGCTTTAACTGGAACCGCTGCTGCAAATAGCAGCTGCCTCCTTAGAAAATATCAAGTCTGAAATCTTTTGTCCTTCTTTCTAAAATGGGTCAAGCCTCGTCAGATTGCATCTTTGAACATCAGCTGCTGAATCATCCCACCAACTGTCAATAGGATTTAAGTCTGGGCTTTGATTAGGCCATATAATATTCTTGTATTTAAACCATTATATCATAGCTGTGGTTGGAAGTTTATGGTTAAATTGTAAACCTCTGTATTGGCAGTCTCTAACTAGTTTTATTCCAACATTAGCCTGTCGTTAGCCCTCTTCATGTTCCAATCTGCTCTGAACAACTTCTAGAAAACCAACAGTTGTCCTTTAAACTGATTCTCCCACCCATCTTTGCAGCTCCTCCAGAGTTTCCAATGTATCTTATCTAGTTACTATTACACTGGAAAAGCTGTGATAAAAGTAAATCTTGGATTTTGGAAAATTTATTTTGGATGAGATTAAACACAAAGAGATATTTTTTGGGGGGGGTTTTCCCCACAGGTACAAACTCCAACAAACACACAAAAACACATCCACTCGCTCACTTTTGGCCATCTTATACATTTGGCACTTATTTGATACTGTCATCCAGAGAGACTCATAAACTGTTAAACCCACAGATAGACACACACACAGTCCTTTCAGAGCCCTGAGGCGATGACTGCACTGATAAAGTGGACTCCCTAAGTGACTCCCCAGCTGCACCTAGCATCAGCGACAAGAAGAAGATTGCCATGCCAGATTTGTTCGACATGAAGAGATGGGAAGGAAACATAACTGCAGGGAATGTACCTTGGAGATGAGCATCCAGTGTGGGAGATAGAAAAAAAAGAGTGGGGGTGTATGATGTGCTTCACTGATACCCGCTAGTCGTAAAAAGCTGTGTGTGTGCTGCAAGATGTCTGCTGTCAAAGAATGTAGCTGTAGTGTATTTAACAAAACTGCTGTGAAACCTTCCTCAGCTGTGTTTAGTCACCTGCAAACTGGTGCCTGAGAGAAAACAGTAGCTATGAAAAGTTTTCCCCTCCTCAGATGTTGAACTCTTACAAAAAGGTGTGAGGTGCACAGGTGCAGCAAAGGTCCTGATGGCAACCAAAGATGCATCTGAAGTTTTATGAAATCACTTATTTTATATTATATATTTTAGTTTAACTGACATATGCAGGAATAAGTTTTCACTTTGATAGTTTTTTTGGGTAGTTCTTTGTTTTGTTTATAATCAAAAAAGCCGAATTTAGTTGATCATGATTGATGGGCTGAATAGTTTTTATTGACACAGGAATGTATTTTTTATCCATGCTGATCTACAGGGTTACATCTTTACTGTTTGAAATCTAAAATAACATATTTGAACTATTGCATGTTTTGAAATCTGCTTATTTTTCTTGCATTGAATTTTACAGACATAGCAACAGACATGCAGCTATCTGTTTGCTGCACTGGGAAGGCTGCAGTCAAGTAGCTGCCAAATCTGAGGTCAAACAAGCTGTTGGTATATTTGAAGCACTTTGAGATGGCGCACTATGTTAATTTATGAATGGAAACCCTTCTTCTGTGTGGCAGAAATAAGCAGCACCAGCGAGATTTTATCTTTCACAAAAAGATCTGGTTTATAAGTTCACTACATTTTTCAGGGTGGGCAAAATAAATGAAATTGCCACAAAGTTAGAAAAATCCGGAAATTATACATACAGTTTGAAAGCTTGTTCATTTTTCATTAAATGGAGTCACATTTGATAGAAAAATGAATTTTTGGGTTTAGTAACAGAGAAGCACCATGACCAATACGACCACATTGGCGCCACTCAACTTGAACACAGACAAAGACATCTGTATTGACGAATAGCTAATGACTCTTTGGCAACACTTTCAGTACAAGACCTACAACCCACTGGTCCCTGGAGACGAAGCCCATGTCTGAGTCGAACCAACAGATTTTCACTGGCAGCAGCCCAGCATCTGCCTGGTGAGGCCAGTTATGTGTGTTTCAGCGATTTTATTGTGAAAAATATTACTTTTATAAATAAATATATCCCTAGCTGTGAGAATTTAATCACCATTTTACATTTCCCACATGAAAAATTAGTCTCTTTTTGGGATTTTTGTCTAACAAACTAGCATTTTAGGAGTTACATGAATGTATGAAAACAACATGTGGGTGTTCCTGTTTCCTCCCAAAATTTGGATAAAATATCATCTTATGAGCTGGATTTATTGTTAAAACCTTAAATCACCTGTAAGAAGGGTAAGATAAATAATAAGAAACATAAATCTATGGACTGATAATTCAGTATAGATTCTAAACCAAGCATCTCTCAGGACATAAGTCATAATATTTCTCAGGCATGTGACACACAGGCATGAGTCTTTTTCCAGCTGACGGTAGTCACTGTAATCCAAGTCAAGCAGTCATTAGTCTGAGACTCTGATTAAAACTAAGCACAGAATTATTACTAAACAAACAGCTTCTATTTTGGATGATTTTTACTATTTGATTGGCAAATACTTTAATAAAATGTGTGTCCATTTTGCAAGAAGAGCTTGAATTGTTATTTTTGAACAGATAAATGCTGTGAGACATGCTTCAGGACGTCCAGCGGTCCTTGGTGTAATAAACGTCATAACAAGCTCTAATGCAAGGCTTTTGACCACAGTAACTTAGCCAAAAACCTTCTCTGACTCTTTCGGGATCAATGTAACCTTAATGCTTTTCGCGGATACACAGAAACGCATTTCTGTTCCCCACCTTCTGCCACAAAACCCCACTTTTTCCATTTTCACTATTGAGCCCTTGCTTTTCCATCTCCGGCTCACAGCTCTTGATGAGGCGCTGAGGGGGGATTTGAGCAAAGACTCAGCTCTCTGAATCTCTGGTGGAAGCTGATAATCCACAGATGCAAGAGGTGGCAACGAAACGCAGCTAATGCCCAAACAATTGCTATCAATGCAGCTTGAGGTAAGACACAATAATAGCATCAACATTGTGGCTGTACACAAATGGATAAGTATGAGAAGGAATCCATTAAATTCCACATACAGCACTATAAAAATAGTATTTACAGATTTCTTTCATTGTTGCTTTTCTGTCACACTTAAACCCTTCAGATTTTCTAACTAATTTTAATATCAAACAATCATAGCTCAAGTAAAACCCCCCACCAGTCAGGTTCACTATTAATTAACCACAATTAGCCAAATTTTCCTTCAATTTCAGCAGCCACAACCAAGCCTGATACTGTAATAAGATCAACAAACACTTTCATCCGTTTACAAACTGAGGTAGGCTAACAGGTCTAAAGTAACACTTTAAAAAATATATGATAAAAGACAAACAAAAAAGAACTTCAAGAACACAAGAAGTTTCCCAAAAGGCTGCAAAGGTAAATCTAATGGTTAGGTTGACAATATGCCTCAAGGAGAGAACCTTTATACAAATCATGGTTCAATGGTGAAACTCTCCAACAATTTAAATGCATTTAAAAACGTATCCAGCAGATCACAATTGAATCCAAAACACCTAAGGTTCTGCAAGTTTCACTTGTCTTATTTCAAGCCAGTTTGCATCATTTAGCAATAAAAAAATGTTTGGCACAAAAATAACATCCATGATCTCTAAATCAAAAAACAAGTATTGACCAAATCAAATAAAAAGTCACATTTCACTCCCAAACTTCAGTGCTTGTAATTCTGCTCCTCAGCAGAAAATGCTGAAGGAAAAAGTCCAGCCTTCAATTATTGATATTATGCAGCAGGAAAATGATCCAAGGCAAACCAGGAAACCTGCCTCTGAGTGGGAGGGAAGGTTTTGGAATGGCCTAGTTGAAGCCCAAAGTTAAACCTGATGTTATGACTCAGTATCTGAGAGGCTTTAGCTTGAACTTGAAATGACTGACTTTAAAAAAGAGCATAGCTAAAGTACTGCAGAGTGATATAAAAGACTCATTTCCAATTATTACAAGAAATTCACACCAGCTGTAACCAAAAATAGCACAAGTTATTAAGTTTCCTGGTTTACTTTCACAAGGTTTATCTTTGTATGCAATTAAAAATGGTTAGATGTATCCAAGTACAAAAAAAAGCAGAAATCAATTTATTGGCAATTAGTTTTCATAGTTTTATATGTGGATAAAAAAGCAGGTATATCACGACTGTCTGCAAACTGCTGCCAGTGAACCAGATCCTTAACTCTAATATGTGACCTGATATGGAAGCTAAATGTAATTCTTAAAGCAACAACAGTAAAACAGAAAACGACTAAAAAAAGAAAAAGAAAAACACAAAACTGCAAAGCAATAAAAATCTGAAAGAAACAGTTTGCACCTACATAAGCAGCTTTTTCGGAAGTGATTAGGTCTTCAAGGGGACAATTGACTGAACATTGAGACTAGAGTATGTGCTTCATAAAGGCTTTTCCGTTGCATTTGGAATGACTAAGACTCTTGTCAGAAGAGCCGAGGGGCCGTTTGTCAGCCAGGAGGGACAGAGCAAGCCATCAAGATTTTAAGCATTAAAACAACAAATGAAAAAAGCTTCATATTGCAAGCAGTTTCTCTGACTCTTTTCTCTCTTGCTGGAAAACCTGCTGGCACTCCAGTGACTTCTGACATATCTGCAATGTTTCAACTCCACAACCCTGATTTCTGAAAATCTTATTTGTTACAAGGTCATAACAAGGAAATATGCATAAAGATTTAATACAGCAGTTAAAACAAATATATTGTCTCTTTAAGTGCTTTGGTCTCCATTTGAGTATTAAGATTTTTCTACAGGTGAACTCCAGCTGTTTGTCACCATCTCTTGGATCGCATCCAAAGTTGTAACCAAAATGACCAATACATAGATGTTCTTACAAGTCTTTTAACAAAATGGAAAATAAAGCTTTGTAGTTTTCTGTCAGCCCTCAAAGGGTCACCAAAATGTTTATGACAAATGACCCTGCAAAAACTTTTTATGTTGTCAAAACCATATTAAATACCCAGTAAACCACAAATGAAGAACCTGCAGAATTAAAAAAAATGTGGAAAAAATGTACATTTATCGCCTTTATCTGCTTCTGTCTCTCTTTCTCTGCGTGTGTACGCGCATGTGTGTGTGTGTGTGTGTGTGTGTGTGTGTGTGTGTGTGTGAGTCTGTGTGTGTGTGTGTGTGTGTGTGTGTGTGTGTGTGTGTGTGTGTACTGCACTGCAGGTGGCGAGTAGCAGCCTAATGCAAAGGCCAGTTGTTTGGCGAAGCTGATATTGCAGGGAGCAGATGGATCGGTCTCTCGGTCTCCCTGCTTTCAATCTTGTCCCACATTGCTGCCGTCGCCCCATTTAACAGCCAATTTCCAGCCGTCTCATCACAAACACGTGAACGGACACACACACACACACACACACACACACACACACACACACACACACACACACACACACACACACACACACA
>CAEGAF010066821.1:0-11429 GCA_903067075.1 Micropoecilia bifurca | reverse complement strand
AGACTTTGGTAAAAGTCCAAGTCACTGACTGAAATGTTACTTGAGTTAAAGTCTTAAAGTATCTGAATTTTCTTGTAATTAAGTATGGAAATTACTGTAAAAATGGATGAACTCAAGTAATGTAATGAAAAGTATAAGTAAAAAGTAAAACAAGGCAAATGCAGTTTGAATGACATTTTTTATATTTTGGTAAACTTGTCAAATACAGTTAAAATAATGTACTCGATCAAGTGCAGGGAAAATTAAACCTGCTAATAGATAAACCTGCAGCATCATTTAGTTAAGAGAATACAGCACAAGGTTACTTAACCAGCTTCTGACATGAACCACATAAGAATATGTGGTTCATGTTGTATGGGGCTCCATTAGTGTCCGACTTTGTAGCAGTCAATCAGTAGTTGGGGTCAAAACTCCAGCGTTTCTTTCTATCGCTGTTTTGTAACGAGTAACTAAACCACACATTGAAAATGTATCGGAGTAAAAGTCTGAAATTAAGTTCAGAAATATAGTGACGTAAAAGTGAAAGTTATCAAAAATGTTCATACTCGAGGAAAGTATGAAGTACTCCAAAATATACTTAAGTAAAGTGTTTTTACTTCGTTGCTATACAACACTGGGTTTAACATACATCAACCCCACCTGCTAGAGGAAACCCTGGTCTTACCTGAAGGTTTTAGACCGTAACGGCTCCAGAAACCGGATGGACAGGCATGAGTTTATATCAAAGTGAGGAGCAACTCAGGTGTGTTTAATTACATTAATTAATGATCAGGTGTGGCACAGTGCAGCTCTGGGCACAGAAAAATATTAAACTATGAACCGAGTGTTGTTTCTTTACTTGCCATTACATTTACATCTCAAGAGTTTAAAATGTGTTTCTTATTTACATGTTCAGTCAATAGTAGGTGGAAAGATTTAAAAAACAAACTAAAAGTTTCAGCCGTTTTAGCCATTTGTAAAATATAAAGAAAACGGTGTTATTATAATAAAAGTAAAAATGTAAATAATTGAAAGTCTTTATTTCAAGACAAAAGGTAGTCCATACCGTTTATAAACACAATAAAATCTTTAACAATTCTCACGTAAAACTAATGAAGTCCTAAACCTTAAATTGTGATACACATTTACACTAATATTTTAATAATTTAATCAGTTTTTTTAATTTAAACTTTACCAGGAAAAACTATTTGAGATTAAAAATGTATATTTCAAATATGTCCTGGCAAAGAGGCAACATAAATAATTACTTCATTATATTGAATTAATAATAATAATAATAATAATAGTAATAATAACTACATTTTGTTTCCAGGAGCGATATATAGGCAAAAAAGATGGTTTAGCAAGAAATGTAAGAGAAATTATGAAAAATATAATAAAATAAAAATATATAGCAGAAACATGAAAAAGTACAAATACAAAGCAGCAGTGTTTATACTACATGAGTTTGTAAAATAGTTATATTGCACATGTAGTTATAAATAAATACTAATTATGTAGTTATAATCAATAGTGGACAATATAATTTGAAGTTCTATATTTCAGCAATCAATTTGTGTTTATTAGTGTTAATTTTTAACATTCTGACTCACAAAACCCAAAATTCAGCTCCTCAGGAGATTTTAAGATGATATAAATTACAATATAGAAACGTTCTGGTTAACTCAGCCATCTGGGTCGGGTGTCCAGCAGACAGTCACTGATACTCTCCACAAGACACTGAAAGGTCCAGTTACAGCTAAAGTAGCTGGCTGTTCAGAGAACGCTGTTTCCAGGAATATTGTGGGAAAGTTTAGTGGAAGGAAGAATGTGGTAGAAAAGGTTTCACACAATACTGGGATGACTGCATAGTTGAGAAGACTGTAAATGAGATTAGATAAATGAAGTAACTTCAGCAATATCCTAGTATACTGTCAGCTGTTAAATGGTTAATAAGAACAACTTTATTTGCACAGCAGCCACTGGACTTTTTCTTTTTGTAAATATCCACCAACTCTCAGGTATCTGCAGGTTCAGCTACATGCATCTCAGACCAAGTTTGTTATGCCAACATGGAGGAATTCAAGTTGACAGAACAGGAAATGCAGGTTAAAAAAAATAACATAAATTTTACTTATATTTGACAAAAACACTCAAACTAAAGAGGTATAAAATTAAAATAGCTGAATTTTAGCTCATTTAATTTAATTTTATTTTAGATTTTTTTGTGCATCAATTTAATTTGACCAGCTCCTCTCATGTCTTTGCAAAAACAAAACAATAAAATAATCAATCTGTGTTTAAATGATGAATATAAACGTTTGCAAAGCAGAAACATTTAACGTATCTTTGCAGTTTTCTGCCGTCCTGGAGTCTCAGCTCATGTTGGATCTCGTGTTTATTTTGCCAGCAAACACAGGGGAGGGGAGCCCCTCCAATGTACTGAGAGTAAACATGGCAGCAAACACAGGCACAGGGAGTTTCCTTACTTCATGACAAGGTCAGAATGTTTCACTGGAAATAAAGATAATTTAATATTCACAAAACACGGTTTTATTTTAAAAAAGCTAATTTTTCAATAGCACTCTGTGCATTTTTGAGTTTTAAACCTTAGAAACACAACAAAGGCTTTAATTGGCAGAGTTTTGATGCTTTCTTTTGACTTATTATAACTTATGTTTTTCAAATAAAATAGTGTTTTAACTCCTGAAATGAGAAAACATTATGTCAGACAGCATTTCTCCAACCCGGCTGACTCAGGTGAGGTGATGGAGAGAAACATCTAAACCAAGCAGGGCAGGACTAAAAAAAAACACAGATCTGAAGAAGTTTGACACACCCGAAAAAAACAAAGGTTGCTTAAAAGTCTTAAAACTAAATTCAAAATGCTCAAAAGGATAAATTATGTTTAGGTCAGTGAAAAATTAAAGATGAATGAAAAGTAATCAGAAAATGGGGTAATCATTTCTTAACCTCAGCAAATATTTTGAAATAAATGTTTAAAGTAGCTCTGCTAAAAATTATAGTTGCATTTTATGAAAAACAAAGCCCTTTAACTACTTTATAAAATAATTTGTTATACGTTTTAATCTAACCTCAAGCAGTTAAGTCCAAACTTAAATGTTCTTTAAAATCGATTTTATTCATCAGGTTTGTGGACAAAAACAAGAAATTAAGGCTTTAATTCTACTCACAATTAAGACTAAGGGTGATACGTATGTATATTATCACAGTATGTTGAGGTACTATTGTAATTTACAATACAAATGCTAAAAATAAAAAAAGTACTTTTTTTTTTAGGTAGTTTAATGCTAAAGTATTCGTAATGCAACAAAAAAAATGGAATAAGATTCTTATTTTAGTCTTTAGGACACCAAACAAAAAGAAGTGGGATTTCTATCACTAAACGACTTTTAACGAGAGGAAATAGTAAAACTAACATTTTAAGTCAACATTATTGTGACAATGATGAATGATTTTCACAAGTAATTAATGATATGATAAATACTCATGTCTAAAAGACATTTAAAATATGAATGAAAGGAGCAAATACATTTTTTTCTTAGGAATGTATAAAAAGTGTTTCTAATAACAGAGGTTGAGTTGGTGGAATATTCAAGTTCTCACCAACTAATGAGCTCAAACTTAAATAAAACTCATTTAGTTTATATTGTTTTGTGTTTTTAATCACGACCTCCAGAGGAAACGGCTGATCAGACACATCCAGACACCACGGCTCGTCAAAGCTACCAGATTTCATCTTTATTTTTTCCACATGCATCCAAAGAACATCAACACAGAGTCATCAGAGCGGCTGGATTGGCACATAATGGCTGCTGTTCACCAGCACTGGCCCACACACCGTTTCTCTTCCACATAATTCATCCGCAGCAGCGATCTCTCCGTCTCCCAATAGATTCACATGTAAAGACACAAGAGGCACTGAAGATTTTCTACACACTAGATCAAGCTTAATAGTGAAAAACAAGGCAGTTGAAGGACAGGAAACACAAATATTAAGTTACAGCCAAACTGGAGTGAGTAACAGAAACATGTAGGTCCCTTTGTTTTGGTCAGGTGTCGTCCCTGTAACGCGTTCGCTCTGCTGGTGACACAGTAAAAGCAGAAGCTGTCAGTTTTGCTCCCTAAAAATGAAACTAACACTTTTACACAACATTAAAATCCGAGCTCAGTTTGCAGCTGCCCAGCCGTCACCTGCAGACAGAGACGATAAGCGGAGATGAACGAGGGCAGAATGGCCAAGAGAAAGAGGAAGTGAAGCCAGTAGAGCCGTACCTGTCAGGTCACTGCTAGACCATCTCATACTGGTTGTTGGTTATGTAGCGAGACAAGCAGCAGGCCAGGAAAATCCCAATGACCTGAGGGGAGAAACAGCATTTATCTGGCTCCTGCAGCTCATACTAAACTGAAAGCTTCAGATTCATAACTTTCACAGAGACCAGAGTTAATATTATGACCTGCTAGGTTCTTGGAACGACGTTCAACTTTGACCCTGCTGTAAATTTACAACCAGATGAGCGACTGTCAGCACATTTAAGCTGATAACGTCGCTGACGTTACTGGCCTAATTCTGGACGGAGCAGGAAGCTTTAATTAGTTTCAACTCAAAACAGAACCACAGATCGACTGAAAAATGTAATCAGATTTACGACTATGACTAAAAATGTTTAACTGTCTCAATGCAAACAAGTCTGAAGAAAGAAGCCATTTTATTTTAAATGATAGAAAAATGTCCATTCATTTGATATGGAACTGGTTCGATGATGAACTGGTTCGATGATGAACTGGTTCGATGATGAACTGGTTCGATGATGAACTGGTTCGCTTGTCTTCATCCAGTGAAAGTTTTTAAAAATGTT
Source organism: Micropoecilia bifurca (assembly GCA_903067075.1). NCBI lineage: Eukaryota > Metazoa > Chordata > Actinopteri > Cyprinodontiformes > Poeciliidae > Micropoecilia > Micropoecilia bifurca. The sequence continues at coordinate 6,570 of CAEGAF010066821.1, read as the reverse complement.
TCAGTATTTGATCATCTGATCATTAATTAAAGACAATCAGATGAAAATTTAACTTTTCTGTGCTCAACACTTACTTTCAGGGAACAGAATATAAAATATGATAATGTCACAGTATTAAAAAGCTTATGTTTTTATGAATTTCATGCATCTGAATATTCAGCCAAGTCAGATTAACATGAAAAATAGTCACAGATTTTAAGTCTGAATTCAGCTTCAGTTATTAAAAATGTGTGAATTACTCTAAACCTCATCAGTTGAAACTGGTTTTATTTCATACTGAGAGCTTAATAATCAAATAATAATCAAATATCACCTTTAAAACGTGACTCTAATCCCAATCAAAGCTCTGACTCCATGTTTCCGGCTGCTGGAAGTCAGATCAACGCGGCTCCTTTAAAACTCATTTTGCCTCAAATTTCCTCCCAGTTTGTTTTTAGCCATGAGACAATCTGAGATTAACGCCGTTTAGATCTGGTTTTGCTGTTTAAAATGGCTGATCAAAGAGCTGATTAGCATCTGAGGATGTGATCTCCATTAAGGATCCCTGATGAGGAAATGCGCACAAGAAATGGCTGAGCTGGATGAAATCGTTCTGGAACAATGCTGAGAAAACCGAAGCAGAAATCTGAACCCTGCCAGAGTTTTAGAGCCGTTAATCCTCTCTGGGGGAGTTTGGGGCCCAAACTGCTTCAGTTACACAGCATTTCTCCGGTTCTGCCTCGGTTTGGGTTCTACTGTTAAAGCTGCGACTCTTTGGCGTCTTTTGGCTGAAACTGAACAGGAAAAGTTGTAAAAATGATCCGACTGCGTCGTCCTCACACTCTGCCGAGGAAGAGAACTTTTTAAAGGAAATAAAATTAGAAATAGGAAAACATGCTCCAGGTGTTGTTCAATTAAAGATAAGTATAATCTTTTAGCGACTCGGTCAATAGAAATAAACTTTGAACACTGACTGCATCATGCAGAGCCAGGCAATCTGAACATGTTGCACTTGAAACAGGTTCAACTTGAACATTTAGTTATGCAACAGTCGTTCCCTTAAAAACCGTCCATAAAGGAAATCGGGAAACTTTCACCCCTGAGGCTAATTACACGAAAGAGTTTCAGGAGTTTTTATGTTTTTACGGTTTGGATATCCAGGTTTTGTGGCCTCTAATGAAAGTTGTTATAATTAAAAACCCTTACTAGAGATACCCAAGGATGACTGTGGAAGGAAGATGATCATTACTGCAACATGCGGCTTTAATCTCACATCTGGGAAAACAAAAAGCTCGACACGGTTTAACATGAGGGAGAAAAAGCAGCAAACCTGGAAGAAAGCGATCCCAAAGGAGACGCCGGCAATAACTCCTAGGTTGGACTCCAACATGCTGGTCACCAGTGAGAAGCAGCCCTGACAGAACCAAGAGCAGACAGAATAAATCTGAAGCGTCCAGTAAACATGGTGGCCCAGCTGGTCGTAACTCACCTGAGGGAAAACCACTGAGCCGGCGACTCCTGGCTTCTTCAGGATCTCCTCAGTGCAGTTGTTGCTGGTTTTACAGCAGCTCTTAGGGATCCCGTGATTTTTGAAGTAATCTGTTTTCTCCCAGTCAGAGAAATTCTTCATGCCGCAGCAATGCAGCTGGAAAAAGCAGGAAAAAAAACTTCATGCAACAGAATCTGATCCTGGAGGAAATACCTTCCTTTACCAGATAATCAAAACTGCACTGCATTTTTAAATTAATGGTTTTTTAACGGATGTGACTTGTTTTTAACCGTTTACTGTGATTCACTCAACCTTTGGCTATACATTGAAATCTGTCATAAATGATGGGTCGTCTTCTGGTTCTGCTCTGCGTCCCCAGAACCAAACAGGGAGAAGCAGCATTCAGCTTCTACGCACCACAAATCTGGAACAAAATTCCAGAAACGCCGAGTTCCTTTAAATCCAGACTGATGACCCAGACATTCAGAGCTGCTTCATCATGAAACACTAAGCAACATCTTGATGTGCAACGACTGTAATGTTTCAGTTGTTGACTTTGTTCCATTTTCCTGATGTGAAGCAAATTGAAAAGCTTGTTTCTGAAATGTGGTGATGATAAACTGGACTGATTGATGGATGTTATGTTAATTGTAATCTTTTAATCTCCTCCGTCAATCTGCTAATGGACTACAGATGAAAATTAGCCTCTCTGGGTAAATCCAGCATTCGTACATGATGGTGTTGGTTAATCTGCATAATCTCCTTCATGAAACAAGTAGAAATTCAAAGCTTGAGGAGCAGCACCAACCTTCTCCTGCAGGGTGTCGACTGCTTTGCTCTTGCCGTCTGTGCCGTTGTAGGTCTGCACTGCGCCTTCGTAAGCCTGGCCGATTTTATCCTTGATCTGATCGATTCAAAACACGTCAAGACGTTTCCCGGCTGGACATGAACGACTCCACAGTTTCAGTGATTTACCTCGTGACGGAAGATGAAACCTGAGACTCCTGCTATCAGCTCAGCCAGGAAGACCAGAGTCAGAAACATGGCGTACTGGAAAACAGAGGGGGAACGTGGGTAAGCGGAGCCAGCGCAGCGGAGAGGGACGCTTTCTTTCCTCACCAGTTTGAGCATCCAGGGGCTTCCTCTGCATGTGGCGAAGCAGCCAAACAGGCCGAAGACGACGATGACGGCTCCGGTCCCGATCAGGACGTACGGCGCGTTGGTGCTGTCCTCGGCCACCAGGGAGAAGTAGGCCTCCAGGCTGACCTTCCCCCAGACGCCGACAGCCAGCAGGATCACACCTGTGAACTGAGCCGGGCGACGGCGATTTAACGCACTGAAAACAGCAGCGGCAATTATTTTACCTGCAAAAATCCAGCCACGTTTGGCATCTTGTTCTATTTTCAAATATTTTAAAGCTCTGGAATATTAACAAAGGAAAGTAAATTAAAAAAAATAATGACATGATGGCGACTTGTTTTTCAGTGGAGATGCAATTAATTGATTGGAAAAAAATGGCTTTTCATTAAACCACCTAAGGATTTTTTTTCTACATTAGAAATATCTAAATAAATATTTTATTGCCTAAAATTCAACAATTAAAGCATTTGGTTAGTGTACGATTGATCATCTGCATCTAACGATATTTCTAATATGAACCAGATCATTTCTTTCTGATCAGCTTATCAATATATGTCTGATCTGTTGATTATATTTTGGATTAACTAGTTTTTAATTGGATAGCAAAAGTTGACTGTTTTTCAGAATTTGAACCAAGTGAAGCTAAAAATGTCATTTGATTAGATCTGAATAGGACATGCAGACAAAATGTGTATATTTTTGTTCAGTTCTGACATAATTGATTATTGATTAGCCTTTTTTGAGTCTGTATACGCCAGTTAATGGTTAATCAATTTCTAAATTAGTTGATTAATTCAATAATCAATTCATCACCATTAATTGATATCAGTTATTTGAGGTTTCCACACATGCTGTAAATATATCATAGTTTGTTTAAAATTACCTGTTTTTCTTTTCCATTACTTGATAAGAAATCAAGGAAAAAATTGGACCCTCATCTTTATTCAGTAGAATAATAATTATTTTCAGGGTCTAAAATTTGAACACGGCACACGATTAGAAGCGTAGATTTGTATGAATTTCAGACATCTGACAGAATATTGAGCAGCTATCTGGTTAGCATGGAGGACCAGGCGAGCAGCGTTCTGTCTTTGCTCCAGAAATTAGTTTTTTCTGAGCCACAACCACAATTTGATGCATTTATGTCGACTGACCCGCTCATCCAGTCCGACAGGGACACGCTGGGTCCTTTTATTAACCGTAGAGAACAGAATCCAGGCTGGAAAAAAACAAAAAACTATTTCCAACATTGATTTCCTCTACCAAATCAACACCGTTCCCACGGGAACAAACACAGTAAAAAACACAGAAGCAGGATTGGATTTCTCAGAGCAGAAAGAAAAAGGATAAGGTCACCTAAACTGCAAGGTGTCTGATTAGAGCGCTGTGGGTCAGAAACACACCTGGGACAGGTGCTGACCTCCGCCTGGGGCTCCATCAGCTAAATGTTTCCTTTGTTAAAGCGCCGAGTCGTTAGTGTGAGCGGCTGAAAACAGCCAGCAGCAATAAATGGCCAGATAAAAGCCCTGAACTCGGCCAGCAGCAGCTGCTTGTTTGATCTGCACAAAGATTAAACACCAAGAGCAAAAACAGGCTCTGATTCTCCTTTCTTTAGCGTTACTGCTGCTTTTGGCCATGATGCTTTCAAACCAACCTAATGGGAAAATATTCATGTTTATACATTATTCAGCTTCCACTAGCAAACAGAACCAGAATTAGTATTTTTTTTCCTTTATTAAAACCTGCATAGTTAGCTGCATCATCATGGACAGAGGAAAAATGTAATCTTCCAGGAAGACATTTCACTTTTCCATTCACTTATTTCTCATTGTTGGGCTCAAAGGTTTCAAGGTTAATGTTGTTAACTAAGCTGCTCTGACCTGAGGAAAACAAAAAGCCTAAATCCTGATAACGCTGTACTCCAGTTTTGAAAACGGGTTAAGCTGCTTGTACTGAAATCCAGCGTCTATTTACCCTAATTTACGATTCAGATTTTTTCCACCTGAAAAGATTTTAGAGGCCATCATAAAACTAAAGCTCATCTTCTGTTATAAGCCCTAATAAACAGAAAAGAGGTCGTCCTTTTCTCTTCAGAATCTCTTTATTTTTCATATTTTCTAGGTGGTAAAACAGTAAAGATGTTTAAGGAGCTTAAAGGCTTTAACTCTGATCTTTATAGGTTTAAGTTTCAGAACAATCTGACTTTTTCTACTTGTGCACAGCATCACTTTGGGTGAGAATACAAAGTCCTGGACAGACTCATTCATACTGAATCTTAAGACTTGAGTCACCTTAAATAAAAAAGGATTGACACACACGCCTGATCTTCATGGTTTTGATAGCAAATTTTCAGAATAAATTCAATAAAATAAAATCTTGAAGCGTCATGACAAAACCAGTAAACATACTGAGTGGAATTCAACCTGTAAGACTTGTGTAAATCAAGTAAACATCTTAAAATGGTTTAAGATGTTTCTAGAGAAGAAATATTCTGAAAATAAGCTCCTATCTCTCATCTTGAGGTTATGGAAAAACAACAAAAAACATTTTGATGTTTGGCAGCCAACTAATTAATCAGTTACCTTGCTAAACATGTAAAACATATCATACATCTTCAATCAAAAATCTGAAAATGCTTTAGCTTTGTTATTGTTATTTCACTAAATGCGTTAGCTTTGTTATTGTCAAACTATGCTATTTTGCTCATTTTACTTAAATTTCCAAGACTAAATTTCTCATTTTTTACTCTTAATTCCTTGCCTAAAAAAATTATACTTGTTTTTCATATTATTTTGGTAATTAGGTAAAAATAAATGATCAGTTTTATAAATAATGTATTCAGACCAGCACCAAGCATTAATGTGCACAAGCTTTAAAATGAACAACTAATTCTATTTTTAGTCAATAAAAGTTTGATTCATGATTTTACATGCAAGGTAAACTTCGTGGCCCATTTTTCTAGTCTGTACTATAGTTTTAGTCTGAAATAAACCCCCTGTATTTTAAACAACCAACATCATGTATTAGAGTTTGAAATTCACATTTTAAAAAGGGGCAATTACTTAGAGCTAGAGCTTATGGTTGTAACCCGCAGCAGGAATTTCCCACAATATAAAAACCAAATTTGCAGGAATCGATAATACGATTTATGAAACTCTGAAGCCTGCAGTGAATTTCAGGCCCTGATTAGTTCATGTGTTCAGCTACCATCGTTTATTAAAAACAAAAACAAAAATAACCAAAAACATCTAATTTGATAGTTTAATACGTGCCGTTTTTTATTCACCTGGAAACGTTGGCATCCATCCGTTTTAATTACTGTACCTTTTACCCTAAATCTATAATCTCAGCATCATTATTTTATTTATTTAAAAGTACCACAACATGTACATTTTGGGAATTTGTTTTTCTATTTAATATTTTTACCATCTAAATTGATGTAAACTTTATGAAAAGATGAAGACGGTGAGGTCCTCGAACAATTTCATGTAAAAACTGCAAACCCTTCAAGACTGGACTAAAACGTTCTTCATCAAAATTTAAGAATATTGAAAAGTTAGATTTGTAGGAGCAACCTCTGCTTCCAGATTACCCCAGATTAAGATAATGACAATGGAAGGAAACAGTAAATTCAACATAAATTTAAGGCAGATAAACACAAAGAAGGAAGAACCTCTGTAGAAACATTTTCCTTAAGACATTTTATAGAGCATTGCAAAGGCATCATTTTAACTACTTCCTCACATTGTTTTCCAACAGGACTTCCCACCATAAAACTGTGAGGAAAGTGTAGTTAGCCATCATTTTCAGTACTTTGCCAAACCTGAGTGAAGTTGGCCCCCCCACCTTCTTCAAATCAGACAAAATTAGTGTCAAACATTAGTGCTACGTTTGTGCAGCAAAAATTTTCGTTTGTGCTGCTATCATTTTAAAGATATAAAGAAATGTTTTTAGAGGTCATC
>CAEGAF010066796.1:0-19415 GCA_903067075.1 Micropoecilia bifurca | reverse complement strand
TCTACTTTTTCTTGCATTTCTGCAGCAGACATTCTGCTAATATGCATTCTCACGGCTGTTTCGCAGGAACAGCTATTTTTCTAGTTTTAATGACATTTGAAAACATTGGCCACTTTCTTTAAATACTAAACTTTTGTATATTTTGCATTTGGCATCAAAATTAAATGTATCTAAGTTTTAAATAATTTCCTTCTTTTGTGAGTTTTTTTTATGCTTTCATGATTTTGTTTTAGTAACATTTTTAAATGTTTTTCATTTAAACTGTGAAGGCGTCTGCATATTTTGCATTCAGTATAAAAATCTAATGTATTTAAATGTTCCGTCATCTCATCACTTCCATATTTCCTAGTTCTTCTGTGAAGCTTTTATGCTTTCAGCAGAAATCGAATAATTTAGTGACAACTTAACTGTTACAGCTAATTGCATTGTTTTGTGAGTCACTTAATTACAAACCAGTGGAGATGCATTTAAAAATCTCATCCTTATTGCTGCGCAGACAAAGAAATCTGTTTATCACCTTCAAAATCTGGGCTCTCCACTAAACTAATTAAATCTTAAATCTCTTATTTGCTCCAACAATGTGAATCTGTTCATACTGTGTTCATAAACTGGACCGTTAGCTTCAGTCCTTTGTGTCAGACGGCGACCATTTCCCATCTGGAGTCGCATTTAAATAAAATAAAATAAAATATAAAGCATTTCAGCTCAGGATGGGGATTTCCATCCACCATTTTGGGACAGATTTAATTATTTGTGGCCATCAGCCAAACCAAGCTGGAGCCCGACAGATTTAACAAAGGTGGGTAAAATACCCAGAAATTATACTCAAATACTTCAACATATTTTTACTCAAGTAAAAGTAAAAAGTAGGCATCCAAGAAATGATTTAAGTAAAAGTAACAAAAAATAAGTATTTGGTAAAAAGTCAACTCAAATACTGAATAACTGATCCAGTTACATCATCAGATGGACCAAAACATAGTTATGTGGAAATTTTGGTATTTTAAGAACTAAAATGACAATAATTCAGAAAGTAACAAAAAATGACTAAACCAGGCAAAAGAAAAAGTTTCCAAATCAATTAATTTCAATAAAAAAACTGAAGCTGTTGGTGTGAGTCTGTGTCTGGTGGATTTTTATTTAAAACATGTTTTTTTTGCATTCAGTAGGAAATCCTAAACATTTACTCCAGTAAAATTATTCAAGAATACAGTGTAATAAAAATACTCCTAAAAGTAATTATTTTTATAAATGTTACTGATGTAAACATAGCTAAGTAAATAGGCTCAAAGCCTCCATGAAACTTTGAATATTTATATATTTTGTAACCGGAGAAACAAATTTATGCTTTTACGAGGAAAGGTTTGAAAATTGTGCATTTGAATTTGCATGTCTTAAACTGGCTGCATTATGTTTTCCAGTCAAATAGAATCATTTTTTAGCATAATAATGTAAATACATTACTTAAAATCTGTAACAAACCTACAGAAAACTGCAAAAATGTCAAAACACTGACTTAGAGTTGCTTTTGAATCATAGTAAATGTAACATTGACCAACATATTTGAGGTGTTTGATGATTTTAATGACGACACTTGAGAAAATTAAATATAATTTCTGTTTTTGGTTTCTCAGTTGGTGACTTCATGATGTTCTTGTGACTTTTTATTTTTGTGTTTTTATGATATAAAACACTTTGAACTGCCTTGTTGCTGAAATGTGCTTTACAAATAAATTTGATTGATTCAGTGGTTATATAACTTAAAAAAAACTTCACGTCTTCAATTTGGGCCTCTGTCTCTTTAAGAAGCTCCTGCTCTTTCTGAAACTCAGCCTTCAGGAAATCTCACAACATGGCTCCTCTGTTAACCCTTTAACAACATTTTTTGCCAGAGTTTCCCTGAGAAGCTGCTGTAATGAGCTCAGCAGTTCCAGCAGGTGTTTGCTAATTACTGCTGACTAGTCTGAAGGAGCAGAAAGGGGGAGGAGCTGCGTCTGGAAGGCGGAGCTTGGTCCACCCAGGCGTTTTGCACAGCTGAGTGGTTGCCATGGAGATTAAAGGATTTCTCAAACATGCTTGAAAGAATCAAAGAAACACTCCAGATTTAGCCAAAACACAAAATCTTGCCAAGTATTTTTTTTTATCTAGTTTCAAATGGAAATACCTTAAAATAAGACGAAACAATTTTTAAGCAAGATACAAGAAAAAGTTGAACCAACTTAATTGAATTGCTTCTATGGGTAACAAGTAATTCAATTAAGTTTATGGAGTATAAGTTGGATGATTATAATATATTGAATTGGTTAAACTTAATAAATTAAGTTGGATAAACTTAATTGAATTGCTTGTTACCTATGGAAGCAATTCAATTAAGTTGGTTCAACTATTTAGTGTAAGTTTTGAGTTAAATTAACACAAAAAAGTTGGAATAGCAAAAGCAAAAGAATTAAGTTAAATTAATGTAAATAAGTCCATAATATGAACCTAAGCCCCAAAAACACTTTTTAGAGTTAAGAGCTTGTTTTAAATAAATAATTCCTTAATTTAGATGAAAAAGTGGCAGATTATTTCACTTTTTCTGGTTTTAATAGAGGAAAATGTGAAAACCTTTGCAGAGTATCTGCAATCAGAGCCAGTCGGTAAATCATAACGCGCCGTCCAGCCTCAGGTTGTGACTCATTATCATTTTCCAGGGATGAGGATTTTCTGCTGCTGCTGTTTTTCTGTTCGCTTTGAGGATCATGTGCGGCAGGTTGAATGTTTTATGCAGGTTAACTTCCCCGCCCACTCGGTGTTTAAGCCTCTTCCCTGAGTTTTCCTGAGCCCCTTTCAGCCGCTGCGTGGGCGGCGAGAGTTAAATGGCGCAAGGTTCTGGCGCAGCGCGGCGTCAGATGCTGCAGGGATTCAGAACCGAGACGCTTTTTAAAACGAGGCATCAGCTGAAGCCACTGGTTTTACTGGTTTCATGCTTCTCTGAATATTACAAACTGTGTTTTCAAATTCAGCTACGACGCACTGATATGATGAATTCCTTTCAAACATTTGGTGGAGATGATAAACTGCGGAATTTGGGAGTTGTCTATAAAACTCAGATCAAACACAATCTCTCTCTCTCTCTCTCTATATATATATATATATATATATATATATATATATATACATATATATATATAATTTTTATGGGCATTGTAGATAAAATGAAGTAAAGGAGTAAATTTTCACCACATAAAAACACAGACTTTTTCAGATTATCCCTTTAACATAATTTAAATGAAGAGCACTTGTTAAACTTTTCTTATTTTAACAAAAAAGTTTTTTGTATTATGAGAAAATGTCTAATTCTAGTGAGTTTTGTAAAAAGATAAAACTTCTCATTCATTTTAACGGGTTTGCATGTTGTTATAACAAGAAGGTTTTCTTGTTTTAACAGGAAAGTTTTGTTTTGAGAAACTTGCTCATTTTAACTATGTTTTATTGTTTTAACTAGTTTATTGTTATAGCTAATTGTAAAACTAGTTATAAAATGAAACCTTCTTGTTAAAGGTTCCCATTATAACGAGATTCAAACTCGTTAAATGAGTTTCTCGTTATAACGGGAAGCTTTTCGTCTTTTAACGAGAAAGGTTTGTTATGAAGAGATATAAAACTAATCTAATTACGAGAAACTCTCTCGTTATAACAAGTGTAACTACATTTTCTTGCTTTAACTCGTTTATTGTTATAACTAGTTATAAAAACTAGACTCTTTATGACGGGAAACTCTTGTTAAATAGATCCTATACTCCTAAATTTATTTCCGATCTGTGTCAGTTAAACGTATTTACATCACCTTTGATAAAAAGTATTACTCCTGAAAATGCATGAGAAGAAGAAACTATTAGAGAAGTTTTTCCCCAGACTTTGAAGGCTGCAGCCCCGATCAAACAAAGTTAAAGTTGTAATAAAAGCTGCACAGTGACGCTTATTCACAGCAATCAGCGGAGATGTTAATTGCTGAGGGATGATGAGGACGAGCGGCATCGTGGGCGGATGGAAATGTGCGCCTCCAGCTGAATGGATCTGCTCTGTGTGACCATATGCCTTCCTATATTTTATGATCTCCAGAGCCGCAGCTCTTATTTACACCTCTGTTATTAATACGGTCCGTATGTGTGCATGAAATCACACCCCCGCACACAGCGTATCCACATTTAAATCCAAAGCAGCTCGTAGTTTCAGTGCGGACGTGATCCACGAGTTTTACTGTCTGTGCGCCATCTGCGCACATTTCCCGCTGATTGTGTGCGGTCGGAGCGTAAAGTGGGGGTTTGTACCAGCGCCTCCGAGCCGGAGGAGTAAGTTGATGCTGCGGGACAGATAAGAGTCTCTTCAGACAAAGGCCAGCTTTGTGAAGGAGCACCGCTGCAACACGATCTGCTGCAGCGTTTGCCCCCGGCGGCATGGAAAGCCCACCGTGTCGCGGACCGACTGGAACAAAGTGGGTCCAGACCTTCAGATGGGAGTCAGGATCCGGTTCTGGAGGAACCGGACCTTCTCAGACTGGAGGGGAACAAACTAAATCAATCAGTCAATCAATCAGTGAAATTTATTTGTAGCACATTTTAGCATCAAAATAGTTCAAAGTGCTTTACATCATAAAAAAACTAAAATTAACAATTAAACGTCACATTTTGCATCAAAATGTTGGTCAATGTTTAATTTATTATGGTTCAGAAGCAACTCCGACCAGCTGGGCTCCTAGAATTGATTCAGAGGAAGTCAGTGTTTCAGCTGTTTTGCATTTTTCTGAAGTTTCTTCCAGAGAAGCTGAATGAAGAACGATATAGAATCACAGCTCCTGAGTGAAGCAGTGTGTTTGGGTCAAAATAGTCATGAAATTAAGACAATAAAGTCATGAAATTAAGAGAATAATGTCAAAGTAACATGAGAATAGTTAATACAAGAATGAAGTTTAAATAATATGAGAACTCTGAGATGAAAAGTCAGTCTTATTCCTGGTAAAATGAGGAATGTGGAGACTCATTATAATGTTTATGTTTCCATGTATTCTTGTTTTTTATTAATTTGGTCTAAATAAATAATATTTATATCAATGAACCTCATTGTATGTGATAAAGTCTTAAAGTTTCTTCTGTTTCACTCTTGTCAGCGATATCTGACACGTTATGATGATTTACTTCCATCTATGTCAGAGATTATCTTAAAGTTTATCTGTTTATTTAAATATTAACACTTTCTTTCCACTCCATTTAATTTCCTGACATTAAATTGTAACAAAAGAAGTTAGTCATCTTTACATTAACTCAAGAAAAACAAGCCAGTTGAAATTAAATCGGCTGATTCTCCTGCTGTTTGTTTGGACTTTGTCTGATTTTTTTAACCATTTCATTAAAAAAACAAACATTACAGTAAGCTAATTGTGTTGGCTTAAAGCACTAACACAGATTTTTCAATGGAATTTCGACAGCCACATACAGTAAAGCCCTTATTTAGGTTCACAAAGGCATTAAGTCCCGAATAAACACGTTCACACACGCTAATGCTCACTAATGCACAAATGAAAGCTGCTACAAAGAAGATAACCTGGTGGAGAAGCTGTCTTGCATGGATTGCAATCTGATGTATAGAGTCATAGCAAAACACTAACTGAAGGCAACAGAAACACGTTTGGACACATTGGAACATTTAGTCGCGTCCATATGAGGCTGTAAAAGGTTTAGTGGGTTTGTTTGTGTGCAGTAACAGGAGCCTCACTGTGAACTCTGCAGCCTCTCTGCAAAACACCAGTTTGACTTTGGTTTAAAGCAGAAGAAAAGACAAAAACAGATTAAAGAGAGAAAGAACACAAAGAGAGACTGAGACAGGGAGTAAGAAGAATGTTATTCAGCTAGTTTACAGAGGCTCTTGAAGAGTTATGTTACAGTCTGCATGTGTGTGGGAATGTGTGGCGTCTTTACTGCAAAACATATTTCAGGTAAAAGTGCATAAATCAAAATAAAAAGTGATTTCTCAACTTTGAGTGGGCTGGTGCGAAACAGAGAAGCACAACATTGAACTTGCAGGGAAGATTGAAATGGGAAGACAAGCAGTAGCTGTTTCTAGAGGATGTAGAAAAAAGGATTTTGATAACTTTTAATCCACTTAAATGAGTTAGTACAGCCAATGAGATACCGTCCAAACATTTTTGAACATTTGCAACTGTATGATGACTTTTGTACAGTTGGGGTTAATTGAATTTTCCCAAGTTACAAGTGAAATAATCTTCCAATAGGACTTTGTTTTATGAATATTAAGGAATATTTACTCAAAACAAGGTCCTATATCTTGCTGAAAAATTATTGTTAAGTTAGTTTTGTCTTATTTCATGTGTATTCAGATATTGGACCAAAAACTACGTGGCATTATTTTGTGTTTTTGCAGTGTAGTGGTGAATTCATATACTCGCCCTGACAGACTTACTTGTTCTTCCTGGATGTTTTGAAAGTGGAAGAAGATGCGTAGCCTTCAGCGATCCGGCTGGTTCCCCGTGGATCCGGCTCTCGGTTTGTTTTCCACAGGCAAACACCCACTCCACTTTTTACATTAGATTTAAAAACTTTCCCTGTTTGACCCTGGAGCATTCCTTAGTTTTGTTGTTCGCCCTGGGCTTTCCTTGGATGCTCCACGATGCTCTGCAGTCTTCACCTCTACCCTCTACTGTCTCAGACAATGTGCAAGTCTTCCCTTCAGTTTGGGCTTTTTCTCATGCAAAACGTTTAAATACCATGTTTGTTGGTATTGGAAGTGTGGATGTCAATGAGAACACAATTAATTTAGGATTTTATTTTAAATTAAGTGTGTTTTCATTAACAGCCACATATTTCCCATTTTACATGAGTTTTAAGACAACAGCTTTAGCTTTAATTCATTATGTTAATGTTCAGTTAAAGATTACAATAGTAGTATTTAATATGAAACATGAATTAATGAATAGGTAAGTAAATTCATGTGATTAATGTTCATTTATTTGGTTTAAAACACATTAAAATGTAAAGGGGAACTTATCTTTTGTTCCGCATTACATGTTGCCCATGGGGAAACATTAACTGGCGCACGTAGAGAGCCACATGGAGAGAAATTTCACCAGAAAAAAAAAAGTTAATGCTGCCAATGAGGTACAGTTTTGTTATTTATTTATGTAAATCTTCTGTATTTTCTGTGAGTTAATTTAGGTTTTTGTTTCTTTCTTAGTTCTGACTGCATTTTTTTGGGCATTATTAAAACTGGTTGTCCACAATAAATGACTGTTGAACCTGAGGAACGATGCTGAGTCTCGATTTAAGTAAGAAGCTCGTTTTGAGTGAATCTGAGTTTATGAGAAATAAATATTTCTGGAACAATCTGCGTGTTTTTTGAGGCTTCATCCCAGAGGAGTTAAGTTCAAATAACCGACATCCATAACTGGTTTCTGTGTGGGAAAAGAGTTGTTCTTTAATTTATGCTTTACATAAATTATTTAGCTCCAAATCGTTTTCTAAATTCTTTGTCTGCATTTAAAAAAATAATAATTTAGCAAATGTTGTTTCCGTTAAATAAGACACACAATTAAAATCACATGTGATTAACTTCGTTCATGCAGCATCATTCTCCCACCACTTCCTGTTGTTTTTTTATCTTTTTCTTCAGTAGTAACATCTGGTTGTTCATCACATGACTTGTGCGATGCAAAAACATGCTTCTTTTGAAGTTTTGTGAAAAAACCCCGTAAACAATTTCTAAAAAAACAAAAACAAAATAAATTTCTGAAAAAAAATTCACAGAACAAAACTTTTATCTTTTTTTTAATCGCCATTTTACCATCAAGACAATTCCTTTTTGAAATATCAAATTGCATAATTAGATGCTCAGTGGAAATGCAAGCATAGTTTTTTGCCGGACTAGACTCTGTGACATCAAACCACCTTTTTGTGCTCCTATCACCTGCAGGAAAAGCTGTATAGCTCCTTAGAGTTGACAGGGCGGCCATGTTGGAAACTCGAGTCACCACGGCAAAGAGAAACTCAGCTGAAATATTTGAAATGCCCTTTAAAATTTCTTGGTACCACATCAATGACCAGGCCACAAATGAGACTGAAATCTGTTGAAACTCAAAGCAGAGTGAAGTGGTGGATCTTAAAACATCTTACATTTTACAACATAACCAAACTTTAGCAGCACGACTTTAACAGGACAATATATTGAGCAGTTGTGGAAAACATGCAAAATAATAACAAATAAAACAAGTTTGCCTGTTGCAATAAGCAATAAATCAATGGCATGACAAGTTAAAATGAGCTTGATCATTTCCGTTTGGATAATTATTTATTTTTCTCATGTCTCTCTACCAAGGTCTGGATGACAAAAGCCTTCAGGTCTCAACAAGCCTCATTTTTGAAGGACAGTTCTGTTTACAGTATCCATTTTATTTGTTATTTTGTTTAGTAATTTAAAATATCTTCCAGTTCGTGTTTGTTTATTGATCTATGAAAGGGTTATTAGTTCATTACTATTATTTTACTTGACAATGATCTTCAAACAACAATATTATTATTTATCGCAATAACTTCTGGGACAATTTATCATCCGGTAAAATTTGTTGTAGTGACAGGCTTAAGGTTATGACAGGATTAACTTCCTGTTTTTTGCAGACCTGTTATTCTCTGTCTCGCATGTTTAGGTGTTTATCTGCCTTCATTCACTCACCTGCCTGAAATGAATTAGTGATTAGCAGGTTTCAGGTGTTCTGGAACAACCAAACATCTAAAACATAAAGGAGAGCGATTAAGAACCTCTGGTTTGGACCAACTGCCTGCAGAGTTAATCTTTTTTTTTTAAAGTCCTTAAACCAACTTTGTATTAGTCAAACATAAACTATGTGGCAGAGCTTAAGTGTTTTTAATGCCTGCAGTCAAAACAGGACCAACATAGCTGTAACAGGAGGGAATTACTCAGTGACAAATGTGCACAAAACGTTGTCAATATTCCTCTAATGTCAAAAAAAGACATTGCAATTGTTTCCATTATATAAGAAACACAATTAAAAATGACACGTCAATTAGTTTGTTAAAGTGATAAATCATTAAAAAAAAGTCGCACCATCCTCTACTGACCACTTCCTGTCGTCTTCTTTGTTGTTTCTGCCAGTAGTAACATCTGGTTGTTGATCATATGACTCAGGTGATGCAAAAAGTCATTTTATTGCAATTTTGTGACACTTTGATAAAGCTGAAAACGATTCCAGTTCGAAATCTTGATGCTTTTTTAAAATTTGTGTTTCAAAAAAACAAATTCGGTTTTGTAATAACAATATGCATAATTATCCAGAGCCCACTGCACTGAACCCCATTGAAAACCTCCCTGTTATTCTAAAAATATTGATTTCTGAACTCTTCCTGAGTTAAAACATCAATATTGTTGTTTCTAAATGAACATGAACTTGTTTTCGTTGCATTATTTGAGATATGAAACTATTTTGACCGTTTCTCATTTTCTGCAAATAAATGCTACATTATTGCTTTGAATTTTGGAGAGATGTTGTCAGCAGATCATAGAATAAAATAAATATTTTAATTTTACTCAAACATATACCTCTAAAAAGTAAAATCAGAGGAACTGATCATTTTAAGACTTATTTTTCCAGAGCTGTATTGTAAATGGAAATGCAGCTACTGTCCAACATTGAGATTTAGTTTTACCAAACTGTCAAAGGAAGCAGGTCTTTAGAGACCAAACGAAGCCAGGAGAGCAGCCGATAAGCTTACTGGTACCAGAGAGGAATGAACCGAAATCTCCAGAAATGTCCCAGCCCAACACACACCTACACACACATTCTTGCCCCGTAGTAACCACAGTGATTGGTTTCCAAGGGGACCGGTCACGGCTGCAGCTCGCTCCATCGGGGGGCGATGGATCTGACTGAGATCACAAAGTCCTATGGTCGTCATTTAGGATCAATAAGCTCACCAAACTCCAGCCGCATACACACACTTCCTTTAATGCCCACCCAACCGTGAGTCCTCACACCACCAGTTAATAAATTAATTCATGGTGAGCTCATCTTTAGATCTGAAGATAGCTTTTCTAGTCGTATCGTTGAAGACGGTTGCCCAACTTCTGATTGCAAGATCAAGATGACAACCCAAGTTCTACGAACCTTGACTGAGACGTTGCTGCCAAAGAGAAAAAAGAAAAAGCAGATTAAACAGACCCATTAAGGTTAGAGCTCATTATCGCTTCCCATAGATAGACAGTACAAGAATATCAAACATTTTCTAAATCCTTAGTCTGTTGAGTATTTTAGTTGTAAACTCTTGTGTTCCTGGAAATTACATGCATCTAGTTTAGTCAAAAGATGGAAAAATGTCTGTTATTTTTAGCTTAACCTTCAGAGCCACACAAAGGCAGTTACAAAATCTGCCTTCTATCAACTGAAGAACATTTCCATAATTAAACTAATGTCCCAATAAGATCTAGAGAAACTCATCCATGCATGTATCTTTAGTCCGCATCGAGTACTGCAACATCTTCACAGATCTGCCTAAAAAGTCAATTCTGAGGCTGCAGCTGATCCAGAACGCTGCTGCTGGCGTTCTGACTAAAACCAGGAAGACAGGAAGACAGAGCACGTCACCCAGGTCTAAAGTCCTTCACTGGGAGAATAGACTTTAAAATCCTGTTAGTTTATAAATCACTGAACGGGTTAGCACCACAAAACATTAAGGGTCTGCTGTTGTTGTATCAACCTTGCAGAACCTCTCAGGTTTTCTGGTTCTGGTTCTGGTCTGCATCAGAACCAAACATGGAGAAGCAGCCTTCAGTTTTTATCCTAAACTTTTACACCCACCAGGATCAAGGAGTTCCTGAAGCTCTTCCACATGTGAAAGCTGTAATTTGGTGGGGGAGTTCAAATATCTCAGGCCTGGTGCTTGAGTGACGCTTAGAGAGAGACGGAGAGAAGAACGAGTTGGAGCTGAAGATCAAGGAAAAAGAGGGGAAGATTTTGATTTACTGCCCCGTCATCACCATGTCTTTTAAAAACTCAGAGGGAGCTGGCATCTGTGTCTTAATGCTGTCCTCTTCCCTTGGATCTGTGATGTTTTGATCTCTGTTTTCTTATAGTCGTTATGTCCTGTTTTATTTTGAAATTTGTTAATTACTCTGTTTCACATTCTCTTCCTTTGATTAGACCAGTTTTGTTTATGTTTATTTAGTTCAGTTTATCTAAATGATTCTAGTTTATGTCTTGTTTCTAGTTATTCCTCGTTACTCTAGTTTAATTTTTTTTTAAAGTCAAGTTATTCTTTAGTGTTATATTGTTATTTTTCCTGGTACTTCAACACTTCCATTCCTCCCATTATAACCTGTTATTTTCCCCATTTCCTCCATGTGTCCTCTGCTGGATTTTACCTTGAATTTATGTTTTTTGTTCTCCTCTGGCTCCCTGTGATTTTTTTGTAGGTCTATCATGTTTTCATAAAACATTCATTTATTCAAAGTCTCTGTTTTTCTGTATTTGGGTCCACCATCAAAAAACACGTCATGATAATAATTGTCTTATTGTTTAGTTGTTCTTTGTTTTTGTACAGCACTTTGGTAGCTAATGTGTTGTATTTTAAGAGTTTTATAAATAAGGTGGTATGGTTTGATCGTTGCAACTCCAACTAAAGAACAAGATTCTGGAAACTTAACATCCAGCTCTCAAGTTCAGTTTTATCCACCTAGATGTCCTGAAGTCAGCTCTACGATGCCACTGATGCATGTGTAAATTTACTTTGACTGGACCACTGTCTGTCACCAATAGCTGAGCGATCTGGAGACAAAAGGTGCCTTCTGTAAGTAAAACTAAAGGTCCGATAACTACTCACTGATAGGTTTGCATGGCTCCTCGTCAGAATCTGTTTTCCTTATATGTCCATCCAAGGTTGTGTTTATTGATTCGCACAAACTTCAAAGTGCATCCGTCACCCAGCAAGTGACATCCGCAACCTGCAAGCACAGCTATTTAGTTTGGGTGTGTCAGAACATTAAACAAGAAGAGAAAAAAAAAACAAAAGACGAGTTCTGAGTCCTGATGCATTAAATGAGAGGTTAAAGCCTGACAGAATCCGAACCCTTTGACTACGCCACATGCTGATGTGGTCAATTTGCAGTCCCAGCTGAGGCAAAAGCTAAGGCACACATTCCACTCCGCCTAAAACCCTCCAACACACACACTCACAGTCACATATATTAGCAAACAAAAAGATTCAGCAGGAGTCGAGAAGCAGAATGAAAAGAAAAAAGGGACGACACCAATGAAATAATAAGAAAAGACTGTGAGAAAAAGAGGGCTGTAATTGCAATTCATTTCCAGCCTGGGCCCCTGGGGTACTGTGAGTGCGTTTGATCCCAAAGGCGAGCAAGAATGGAAATGCAGGGATTCAGTCATATGTATGCAGAGAGAGAAAGGGCTGGGGGGAGCGTGTGGTGGAGTCGGGGAGAAGCAGAAAGCCTTTTAATATTCTGGGCCATGAGTTGAGATGAGAGACTGCTCTCATACCTTCAGGTTCATGAGCATAATGAGATTTTTATTTTGCTGAGTGCAGACTGTGAGCGAGGCTGTGTGTCGACCCGTCACGCACAAAATGCCTTCAGATCAGCTGTGTGTGCACAAAGCGCTCAATGTGTGTGTTTTACAATTGTTAAAAGTCATTTGTGAGTATGAGGAAGGGATACATGTCAGTTGGAGTCAGGGTCATTTCTCTCGCCACAAATCCCCCCCTGATCTCACATGACTTTCATGAGCTGCGTTTACATTGACCATTGCAAAAAATTTGAATAAAACTCTACATTTTCAATAAAAAGTTTAGCCGATAGGATATATTGAAATGGGTTTATCCAGCAAAACTGCAATCAAAACACTTTTTTCGCATGACACGAGTCACATAATCAATGACAGGATTTTGCTACTGGCAGAAACGACACAGAAGACAAAACAAAGTAATAGGTCGATAATGGCGCAATTTAGTTTTTTAGCTTATTCACATGTGATTTGAATTGAGTTTCCTATTTAATAGAAACACAGCAGTTTCAGATTTGTGTTTTTCTGATTTTAGCAGAATATTAAAGTTTTGCACACATTTGTAATGGAAAATAAGCTACACAGTAAAAATGCCAGTGTTTAATTAACACCCAAAAGTGTCTATATGTATCCAAGGCAGCTGGTGTTAAATTCAACACTACAGTGTTGATCACAAAACATAATCTGGTGTTAAAAAAGTAAATAATTGACCCACAAGGTGTTGATATCAATTAAATCCAGTGGAAAATATTCAAAATAATACACAGAAATGGATAGTTTAACTTTTCTTAAACCCATTTCAGTATATAGACCAACGTTAATTTAACAAAAGAATGGGTGTTAATCTTTTAACACTTTCAAAATGTTACTTTAACACCTGCTGACTTGGACACATATAAACACTTTGGGGTGTTAATTCAACACCGGCATTTTTACTGTCTACTGACTGCAGCTGACTTTAACACTGAAAACACTCATAACATTAACACACTTCTTTTTATCCTCTCAAATGGTGGTTTCCCAAAACATTTAGTCCTACAACTGACAGACTCCTAGGGGCTGAAAAATGATCACATCCACACGTCTCCTGTAGACCTGATTCGTGTGTGTGTGTGATGCATCACCTGAAAAACACCTTCACTCCCACCCAGTATGTGCTGTTGGTGCGCACACACACACACACACACACACACACACACACACACACACACACACACACACACACACACACACACACACACACGTCTACTTGTGTCCTTTTTGTTTTGAATCGCCTGCTGAGCTGTTTTTCAGGAGGAATGAAAATCCAGACTGGAGTCATGTTTCCGTGTTGTGGTGGCCACAGTGGAGCTTTTGTTCAATGAATGCACAGCGTAGTGGAAGCTGGATTTTTGTTGTGTTGGAGATTTTCTCAAAAATAAGAGTTATGTGGGAGTTCAACAGCAATGGACCAGAATTTCTGTTCAACAAAAAGTTCATTTTTGTTTCTTTTTGTGAATGCGAGTCATTTTTGTGTTTATTTTCCCAGCGGTGTAAAGTGTTGGTATTATTCAGCTGACCAGTCAATCTGAGAGTACATTCACACCAACCATACCCAAATACTAAATTCAAAAAAGAGTGGTTCTACTTCAAAATATTTTTACTAATGTAAAAGTAAGGGGTAGGCTCCCAAGAAATTACCACGGTAACAGTTCCAATAAATGTAATCTTAAATGTGAGTAAACGTAACTAGTTACTACCCAACTATGGCTTTAATTTAACTCCAGTCCATTTGTCCAGAAAGTCCAGGTTGTTTTTAAGGTGTGAATTTGTAACCAAATACTGATGCGGTTCGCCTACAAACCTCAGTTTTGGTTCAACTGAAGTAAACCCCAATGTGGTTCGAATGCGTATGTGAACGCCAAGTGGACTGGAGTCCACTCTAAAAGCAGGAAGTGGACTACAGCATATAGCATTCTGGGTAAATACAACCAAGACAAGTACATGGTTCTAATGCTAGCAGGAGAATTTTTTTTTGCCAAAGACTAAACAGAAATCCTAAAACTCCTAAAATCGCCCCTCCATTTTGTGTGAGGCAGCGGCTTTGCTTTGTTTCTGGACAAATATGCATCTCTTACTTACACTAGGGAACAAAAAAAAAACATAGTTCAGAAATTCAGCTTTAACCTGCAACCAGCAGAGTGTGAATAAACTCGCATTCTATTTTTTTCTTTCAAACTTTGCATATCACATTTTTAATGTCTTTGTTTGGCAGTTCTGAACCTGGATATTGTTTTTTATTTGTGTGTAAATCTTTGATGCGAAGGTGACATCGTCTCCACACCTGGCTGTGTTTTAAATAATCAGAAAGCAGAATCCTCTCCGTCTCTCCTCTTTATTGTTTCTCACCGCCGCGCTCCCTCTCCTCCTCTCTGCGTGACACTTATTTTCATTTTAACCTCTCCTTCTTTCTTCCAAATCCACTCATTCTCAAATCTTTTCTTTTTTCCTCTGCGCCCCCAGCCTTCCAGTCACCTCCCTAAGTTTTTCACTCCTCCGCTCCTGCTTGTTTTTCTCTCTGGAGGTGGTGTGTGATCTCGACGTGTCATCAATCCTCTGCAAGACTTTGAATAATTAGGATCTGCATGCATTCCCTGCGTAAGCGAAGCCTCTAATCCCCTGGAATTGTGCAAAGTAAACCATCACCTCACAGCCCTCTGGTGACCCCACGCCTCCCCTTAAACTCTGCTTGGTGCGCCAAACGTGTCCTTTTCAACCCACGTCCACACCCACGAATCAACAATCACCTCATTGCAGCGCTGGCAGCACTGCAGAGGTAAATTAAAAATTTAGTCTGAACAGTTAATCCCCAAAGGAAAGAACTTTCCATCACGATAAATCAATTGAAAATGTCCCTAAATCAAGCTAAAGTGTGAAGAATGTCCAGAGTTACATTTTGGGAAATAAACTTTGCCTCATGCTCTGCTTTCTGATTAGATTCCTGCGTCTCCTCTTCTTAAAACTCCCGAGTAAATAGGAAGTGATAATAAAAATTCATTTTTCTCCCCCACTTGTCTCCCTCTCACAATCTCTGATATAGAAGCTTGTTTGTGAATAAATATTCAAATATTACCACAGCACTCCATAAAAAAAAAATCAACCTCTTCTAGGGAGTTTTCACACCTCATAGTCTGGGAGATTCAGTTCAAAATTAAATATTTGTTACACTTTTAGCTGCTGCGGTTCACTTTTACACTGTACTGTCAAACGAACTGAACTCCTTTAAAAACGCTGTTCCTCTCATCACCTGTGGTGGCGCTGCACCAAGAACCACTGAAGGAAACAACACAGAAACATCAGAAGAAGATGTAAGCGCAACTTCCTTCTTTACAAAATGTAAAAAATAAATAAAATAAAATAAATGGAGGTTTCAGGGTTTTTCATTTGTTTTTGGTAAAAGATGATTCATGAGCCATTTCTCCCGCTAGCATTAGCGTTTGTTTTGCTTTTACTTACCCAGAATGCCCTGTGCTGTAGTTCAGTTCCTGCTTTTGAAAGATCTCTGATCTCACATGCAGTAGAAATGCAACAGAGTTCACTTCAACCAAGCCAAAACTGAGGTTTTTGCACCTAAAATCAATTGAATTTATTGCTAATTGAACTGAATTGTGGGTAAAATTTATTTCCTCCTGCTCTACCTTCATCTTAAAACTTCTTGTAAAAATATTAATAAAATTATTTTTCTCTGCCTCACTTGATTCCCTCTCACAGTCTCCATGACATCGAAACTTGTTTGTGAGAATGTATTAAAATATTATCTTAGCATTCCATTAAAACCAATCTCAGAAATATCCACTTGCCCTCCATCTTCCCTCTCTTAGCTCTCCTCTGCTGCTTGTTTTCTCAGTTTCTCCCTGCCATCTCATCATCTCACTCTTTCACCAAGTCCCCCCCTCTGGTTTTGGTTTATTTTAACATTTCTTCCATCTCTCCTTCCCACGGTGACACAAACGAACGGAGCGGTTGTCGGCTGACCCGCTGGGCGCCCGGCCTTCCCTGGGCGCTCCATCACTGCTCTCTGGAAACATCAGGATGAATGGCTGTTGTTAAGCAAACAGTGAAGTTACAGCAGAGCCAAGCACAGGCTGATATTAATGGAGTGCCTGCTTGCACTCTGGCTCCTCAGTCAATCGGCGGCTTGCCGGTTGCTAATTTAATCAATGGCGACAGTGAGGGATAAACTGTGGGCTTCCCCTTTTCTCTGTTACCTGCCCGTAGTGATAGTTTCTCACCAACTATTTTATTTTACATAATTACTTTCAAATCAGATTTCAGTGAAAATGAAACCATTTCAATAGACCTTACCAAGCTCTGCCCAGAAACGCCCCTCGAAAGTCCCACATGACTACATGTCTCACATTAACAGCTTAGCTCCTATGTCTAAACGTGGCATTTTTTTATTTCTGAGTCGATTAGTGTAGAATTTCTGCCGGATTTTCACAAACTATCAGCCACGAAAATGGACAAGGGAACCAACAAGTTCATGTCATCTTTTTTGGATGACATCAAGGTGTTTGAGCCACACGATGCCTCCAACATTGTGCTCATCGCAGCTAAATGCTAGCGGTCGATGAGGAAAACAGCAGATCCTCAGCATAAATATATCTGTGGACAAGATCACTGACGCCTGTTGTTCTTGCAAGGCTGGGTAAGTCGGACATTCATGGTTTTGAGGGTGATTTCTGTTGGCAAATGTTCGAATGTGCCTAGGCCTGATACACGGTACTCGGTGGCTAACACAATTAGCGTGGCTAACATGATTACAGTTTAGTAAAAAGCCTTTTCAGGTGAAATAAAATCTTTAATGTATATCAGATACGGTACATGTTGCATATTGATTTGTTCGGCTAACGTAAGGCTGTAACAGATAGGCTTCAAAGTGTAGAAGTTGTATCGGTGCTGCCATTATGCTGTACTTGGCTAAAAGGTTTCCATAATGGATGCGTTTATTATTGACTATTTTTTTCATTCACTAAACACAAAGAAAGCAGAGTAATAATACTTAGGCCAGCAGACAATCCTTTGTTCTTATTGATCCTACGACAGTTGAGCTTCAAATGTGGTCCTGAGCAAGTTTTGATCCAAGCAAGGTTTTCCGTTTCAGATTTTGGAAATCTGTGAATTTTAGTTCCACAAACATGATCAGGATACCTGACATCGCCTGTACAGATTCCCCACTGATGGTGGAGAACCATTGTTTATCAAGTCCTGACGCAAAAACTTTCTGTCGGTCTGCTAGTCCACAATGTATATTAGCTTGAGTTTGTGAGATGGTAACCCACTGATAGCTGCGTGAGTAAAATGGGCATTAGCCAATGAAAAGCGGCCGCTGTGGTAAGGTCCATGGCAAAATCTGTTCCAGGTCTGATTTATCCCAGTTTAAAGTCTGTAGAAGACTCATTGGCTGATGCCACTTGGAAGCAGCCAATAAGCTGCTTCCAAAGGGCGCATTGCCCCGCCCACCACATCCGTCTCAGAGCTCTGAGCAGCTAACTGAATGAAGGAGACAGAGATTAATAGAAAACAGGTACAAAAACGATATAAAATTAGTAGTTAGCAAACGTTGCTAATGCTTAACCAGATTTTATGCATGTTTATGGCTAGAACAATGAAATAAATTCACCATTATTAACTCGTTTGGTTCTCTCTGTACTTCAGGAGTAGGAGAGAACCAAATTGAATGATGGAGATTCACGGAAAACAAGTATAAAAACGGTAGCTAGCAAACGTTGCTAATGTATATCATGTTTTCGGGCTAGAAAATTGAGCTAAGTTCACCGCTAGTTCGGTTCACGCTGTACTTCCGGAGTTTACTGTTAACTCACATGTTTCGTCTAACCAATGAGTTGCTTCTAAATGGAGCATTGTCCCGCCAATCATCTCCGTCTCAGCTGGTGGTGGCTGACTGAATGCTAGCAGGTATTCAGCTAACAGAAAGAAGGAGACGGAGATTCAGGGAAAACAAAACAATATAAAATTGATAGTAAACATTTCAGAATAATTGTATGCATATTTACTTGTAGAACGATGGGTTTAGTTCACCAATATTAACAAGTTTGCTTCTCTGTACTTCTGGTTGGAGGGTATTTGGTCAGAGGCGGCGCCATTTTGTGCTGTTTTGCTCCCTTTCTGAAATCGGTGAGCAATGTTTTTCTTTTTTCAATTCTCAATTGAATTTGTAAATATTTAAGCCATTGACTGAATAAGCATTTCAAACGGATGCTTAGACTATTACATTTTTCAACTATAATTCTTAGAGATAACAAGTTTTGAAATAAGACTATTTAAAAATGTGTTATATTTTAAGACACATTTATGGCTCACAAGCGTGTTTTTAGTCTAGATTTAAAGGAACCTTGTGGATCAGCTGCAGCTGTCTGATTTATTATTTTTTTAAGCAGACCTGTGAAGATACTGTTGGTGTAATCAATGCGACTGGATCAGTTTCCCTAGATCTTGTTGAGACATAAGTCCTTTAATCCTGGAACTGTTCTTCAGGTGACAGAAGGCTGACTTTGTGACTGTCTTTATGTGGCTCTGAAGTCCATCACTACATCTAGATTTCAGCCTGATCGCCAGTTCCTAGCTATAATAACTGAAGCGGTGCATTGACTCTAGACCAGTGGTTCTTAACCTGGGTTTGATTGAACCCCAGGGGTTCGGTGAGTCGGTCTCAGGGGTTTGGCGGAGCCTCTGAGGTAAAGACTCACTTGTGTAAAGTCGTGATGACGCCCAGCTTTGCCATCACTTGCTGCAGAGGATCACGTTACATTGCTTAGCCAATCAGAGGATCACGTTA
>CAEGAF010066784.1:0-12922 GCA_903067075.1 Micropoecilia bifurca | reverse complement strand
CATATCTTCAAGGAGATTGGAAATATGCAGCCCTTCCAAGGTCACAAGGGAAAAGCCAATTCAGAGACAGAATGTCTGAGGTCGGGAAGATTATGCATTTCAATCTTCCCTAAGGTCTCTCCGATACATCTCAGTTCCCAATCATCCAAACTAGTTTGGTCGTTCCACTGAGCCGAAACTAGGAACTTCTCCAAGATCGATTCCATCCGGTTAGTGAGATTTAGAGTCCTCGTCTCTGTCCACACCAACAATCTGAGTGTTCGCTAGTTCGGCCAAGTCCGTCACAAATTTGTCGATAATCCAGGAATCCACAAGCTCTAAACAGCAGAAATCCTGTTATCATGAGTAAATCCAATGTGAATCCTGCTGGGTGTGTCCCCACAGGACAACAGGGCTCTCCTGTGCCCAGACTTCTCGTCGAAAATGTGATCAATTGCATTGAGACCAGATCTATAATTTGTAGATTTGGATGATGTGCAAAGGTGCCAAAAATATAGAAATAGACAGGACAAAAACAGAGCAAGCAGGAGAGGCAAGGGCAGGGAGGGAGCAGAGGAAGAGTGTCCGCCTTCATCAAGAGCAAGAGAGAACCGCATTTATCCACAGACAATAAGCTAACACAAACACAAGATAAAGAAATTAAAAATAAAAGTATGTGAAAACCTCACTCGAATGTAAATAGTACTTTTTGTCTCATAAAGGTGTGACACATTTTTTCCATGAGCCAAAGCGCATGAATTTCATTTGCGGGGTAATTTCATTCTCACTAAAAGAAGAAAACAGGGTTGGATCAGCAGATTAACTCAAACCTGCTGATTAAAAATAATCAACAGGTTTGATCATTTTTAAGGTGGTCAAGTTGTGTATCCAATCACATATAGGCTATAAGTAGCTGCACAAAGCTGAGACACGTACTTGTGGAGTCCTTTGGTTCTGATGGAGAACATCACCAACAGAAGGATTCAGAGGGAGCGATTGATCCGAGATCATATTGATCTGCTGGGAAATGATGATGATGTTTATGAGCGTTTAGGTTAATCTAGACTGATCATCCTGGATCTCTGAGCAAAACCTAAAGAAGGAGCCGTGCGGTACCGGTACTGGTCCAGATGCAGCCATCCTTCAGTCCAGCTGCTCGCTTTGTGAATGCGCCTTATAGACAGAAAGCATCTTTATTCTGTAAATGTACAACTTATGCACATGATTCTACTATTTAGAGTAAACATCCACATTCCTCACTCAGAGACTCTCCGTCTTTAAATCCCAGCTGAACGTGCTGCTGTTCAGAGACATTTGCACGATCTCTTTATTTATTTATTTATTTATTTTTTTTGTTTGTTTTTGTGAGGTTACCTTATGCCCTCAAAGCACATTTTAAATTGAATATATAAGTATTATTAGTAGAAATACTTATACTACTTCAAACAAGGACGTTGCCATGGTTATTCCTTCACGTGGTGGCAGATTCTGGGTATTTATAATAATTTTCAAATTTATTTGTGGATGGCGACAGGGCGGACTAGCAGCTATGCTCTATTTCCCACAAATTATAATGGAAAGGTGCGCAGTCACGTGTGTGCGCACGGTTTTATATATCCAATGTTTTTTGTGCGCCGCACAAAAAACATTGGATATATAAATGTTTTTTATATATCCAACGCTACTTCAACGCAACTTCAACGCTACTTCAACGCAACTTGAAGTAGCGTTGAAGTTTCAACGCTACTTCAAGTTGTAGCATTGAAACTGCACATTCTTTTATGCATGAGGTCCCAGATCAGCTTCCTTACTTTTGAATCTAAAATTAGCCCTTATTATGACTTAGGTTCTAAGATTTCTGAGGTGAGCTGCAGGTGGGAGTTAGGAACTTCTCAAAGCTACAATGATCTCTTAACTTAAACCTCCCAATAGGGAGAGACACTCTAGAAAACAACAGCAGTAACTTCAGGCAATATATGTTCACAAGAATTGTAGTCTCAAAGAACTTTGCAATAGAAATAACACAGTTTTTTATAGAAATATGTAGTCAATTCAGTCTAAAAATATGCATATTTAATTATACATTGCAATTTGATCCTACTTGTGGATGCTGTCTGTTCTGTTTTGAGGTTATAAATGTTGTTTTTGGTGCATTTACAGAAAAGAGGGAGAAAGCCTGCCCTCTAATATTGTTTTCAGGTACTACAGAGTAGAAGGTTTGTTATTCAAAACAAAACTTGTTGAAACGTAGAGATGGACACCGTTGGTATCAGTTGTTGTAAATTACTGTTGAAATCTTTCATGTATGGTCGCATTGCCGGTATGTATTAAGTTTGTAACTTTTCAACATTGTTTCTGCCCAGCGACAGCCTCTAATGTGTTGTTTTAAGAGTATTTTATGTTAATTAGATGCGAGGTTGTTGGGTGCGTAGTTGGTAGTCTAGATGGACGCATATAGATATGATGTTCGGTAGAAATCGAATGTAGTGCATTTTATGTTGTATATGATCACATATTGATTGTATTTTTGTCTTGATTTCAGTTTGACCCTTTTAAGTGTCATTAACCTGCTGACAACGTCCTTCGGTCTTCAGAGTCGTGACATGAGAAAGGTGTTAGAAAGACTTTGCATTAAGACATGCACCAGTAATGGCACACTGTCAATTAAGCCAATTAGTAAGAAAATGAAAACATGTACTTAAAGAAACCTGACCCAATCAGTCAAGTCATAGACTTGCATTAATCATACCTCCTAAACAAGCAGGCGTGGAAAGTAAAGAGTTAATTGTATGAAGTTAAGATTGTGCCAATCCTTCATACAGAGTCTGCATCCTCAGCAGACACAAGGAATGAAAGATGACATTGTCAATAAGACCTGTGTAAATATACATGAACTTCTTCAACAAAAGCATTTGTGTCTTATTTTTTAGGCTTTAAAATAGGCTTTGGGAATTCTTTGGCTCCTTTTTAAATACTTTTTATATCTAATTACATTTTGTTAAAGTAACTCAGTGGAGATGAACCTCAGTTACTCAATGTAGTGTCAATGCAAAAAAACTGACATAACAATTATGCTTTGGTATGCTACCATGCCACCAATATCAAAACTATAGCCACTAATACAGAAGCATATTCTGTTTATAGTGTTCCATCAACCATTGTCCTAATGTTTGATGGAACATGGTTGAGGCATTTTTTTATTAAGCCTGTTTAAAATATGTGCAAGGTGCTTTGTCAAGAAATAAGTGGCAGCTCTTCACAAGCAATATTTTATCTTGATAAGAAGCGATAACACAGACACCATAGATATGCAGTAGAAAAACAGTGACACATGCTGTACTATACATCCCCATTACTGTCCTTTTCTTGAGGCCTAGTTTATACTTTTTAAAACGATGTAGCAGAAATATTTATTTCTATAAAATAATCTTGTCCACACCTGGGGCCTCATGCATAAAAGAATGTGCAGATTTCACACTAAAACTTGAAGTACGGAAATATGTAGATAAGTGCGGCGCACAAAAACAATCAGATGTATAAAGCCGTGCGCACGATGTGGCCGCGCGCCTGTCCTTTATAAATCCTAATTTGCGGGAAATAGAGCGTAGCTGCTGGTCCGTCTGTCGCCACCCACAAATGTAGCATAAATACCTGGAAGTCTACCACCACGTAAAGCAGTAACCATGGCGACGTCCTTGTTTGAAGCAGTAGAAGTATTTATAATAATATTTATATATTTTTATTTAAAGGTGCTTTGACAGCACAAGGTCATATCACAAAAATAAAAATACATTTTAAAGAAAAAAATATAAAATTCAAATTTATAACATAAAAATCAGCACCTCTTTGGCTATGTAATGGTGGAAAGATGAATGCTGTCAAACAGTAACAATGGTCACATACTAGGCGTCAGACTGTAAATGTGCTGACCTGTAAATCTCCAGTTTCCACTGTCTACACTCAAATGTAGATGAGAATTAGTAAATCTTCACTTTGGCCAGAGGTTACTATCAGTTGTTTTCAGTGCTATTAAACAGGGGTTATGTGTGGATGAAAGGCCAAATCACATAAAACTCGATTCAGTTCATCAGATCGTGTGGACAATGCCTGAGCCACTAGGCAAGTCATTTAACATAGGTAGCAACTTTTTGTCGTTGTTGCAGAAAACAAGTTGACATTTACAGAAAGAGTTGATTGTTTAACTTCCCTACGGTGAAACAACATGCTATCTTTTTGTTTGTTTGATAAACTCAAACTGTTCAAACTTCTCTAAAAAGGCTGTCATGTCTGAGAAGAGACATGCATTTAAAAAAAGTTCCTTATCAGGGAAAAGATTTATTTTAATGCTGTTAGATAAGCGTAAGAAACATAGTTTGGACTTGGTTGTGGAAGGTGTAAGAGGCTGGAGGTAAACTGTTGCTTTTTCAGCAGCAAAAAATGTGAGCTATATATTACAGTCATGTTTTTTATGAGCCTTTTGGTGAGGTAGTCATTCATTGTGTTTCCCCTCATGCTTTCTATATAATATTGTATGAACTCCTATGGATGGCTTCAGGAAACCATCTTTGTCTCGCTTCCTGCTTTAGAGTGGAGGTGGTTATCTAACTCTCCATGTATTCACAGCCTGTGCTCTTGCTTAATCAGCAGTCTGAAGCTTGCATGCTCAATCGTCTGATTTGTCAAGGGTGACTCCAAAAGATTCTGATAGGCACTCCACAAATCACCCAGTTGATCTAAAATATCGACCAGCCAGCAAAAGTCATTACACACAATAATGGCGGGCGGGACCTTGAAGATGTGACTTAATTAGGTTCCAAATGGTTTCAAAATGCCTTCAAATCTTCTCCCCTAGAGAATAAAGGACTCCTGGCTTTTTCTTAGTGATTACAGGTGTAGAAAGAGATACATGGACATTGAAAATGCTACTCTAATGTAAAGTGATAGTAATGCTACAGTCATCAGAGATTAATATATTTTATTTATCTACACTTCTGCTGTTATTTAGAGTTGTGCAACATCAGGTTTGGTTTGGCTATGAACAACTATTAATAAGTGCTAAAGGCAGTTATTTACAAAACTTGTAAATTAGATCAAAATTACCAAGTCAAGGTGATTATCAGGAAATATTAGCCAAATAATGTTCAGTTATTGTTTTTCTGAATACCTAAATGATAATGTGTGGTATTAAATAACAGATGCAGTTAATTTTAAAACTGATGCTCTCAGACAGCCCTGGCACATGTATCATGTTGCCTGTCCCAGAAACTATGACTGAAAATGTGCCTATTTGGTTAAACTGCAATATTTACAGAAATTTTGTTAAAGTCCTCTTTACCTTGAACAATACAGAATAAAGACAGACAACTTCTTTATGAAGTATAAAAAATTGCTAACAGAAATACTTTGACTTCTAGTTAAAATATTTCACTCAAACAAGGCCAGTAATGGTCAACTAAACTACTACTAAACCACTTTTGAGGAATTTTGAATGAGACCATATTAGCTCAAAAGTCGGGGTGGGACATACAACGTACTTTCCAGGCCCATAGTCCCATTTTATAGCACAATCAAGTTACTTTACATGCTTTAAAAAACTGCACATGTCAAAAATAGCTTAAAAAATGTTGACCTCATAAACTGAAGCTTTAAATTGGCCATGGCCTATTTGAGATGCTACTTCTCTTTAAGTTTCATGTTTACACTTTGTACTTTGTTTACACTTCTTGTTGTAAATGCTTGATTATATAGTGACTATCTTAGAATTAGCATTAAGTCAAGTCAAGTTCTTTGGCAAAGCAAATTTAGGCAACTCGGTAGTTGAAAGTGCTTTATAAAATAAAAACATCAATTATGTAACAAGCAATAAACACTACATTTTTGTCAAATATCAAAACCATTAAGCAAATACACATGAAATATATTGATCAATGATTAACTTACTAATCAAAAGCAACTCTGAACAGGTGTGTTTAAGTCCTCATTTAAAAAACTCAGTGTTTTGGATGTTTTCCAGTTTTATGGAAAGTTATTCCAGACTTTTGGTGCAAAGAATAGTCACCTATTGACACACAAAAATCCCTGTTCTTTATGCAATTGAGTCCTGAACTGGAGATTAATACCCAGCTCTGCTGTCGTTTCAGTAATATGTCATAGTCAGTAATGTCAATTGCTGTACTAAGGTCCAACACCACTGTGGTTCATCCGGTCAGTATTTATGTGGATGTCTTTGAACACTTTGACTAGGACAATCTCAGTTACAGCAGAGATGCCAGTTGGAAGAGTAGATTTCGAGTGGCTGCTGTGTTGTCTGTGAAGGAATGCTCTGTAATAGTATCTGTTTTGCTAAGTGAGTCAACCAATTAAAGAAATGATCAGACAGGACATCAATTGCAGAGACCTTGGACCTATTCACACCCTTGCTGATAATCAAATCCAGTATGTGGACTCAAGACTGTTTCCTGCTTATCAAGTTGAGTCAGGCCAAGGTTTTCAAGTATATCATACTGTTTATTTGGCACTTCTGTCTTCAGGTTTCTCAGCATGGTTAATGAAGCACCTAATAGACAAAAGCTATCTAAAATATTTGAAAATTTTCCACATATTTTTGGGTTTTGTACAAAGTGAGTTTCAGAGCTTGTTTGTGCTCTTTTACCTTGATTTCCAAATATATTACCCTACTTTAAAGGTTACCTTTAAGGCACATCAACTTGCTACAGATGAGACTTAAGACAATTTCACCCAACATAATAATTATATTTACTACATAAATGTATGTTTTAATCCATATAAAAATTACAATTTAAGACCATCACTCAAAGATGGTTTTAAATTAGCCTGTAAAGATAGACAATGTACATGCCCAGCTCTGGGACTGCAGTGCTGGACAAGGGTAGAGACCTAAACAAAGTGAACTTAATGTCATGTTCAAGAATCCAGTCTGACATGATTCAGGCTTTATGACATGGGTGCAAATCATCTTCTGATGCTCGAGGTAGAAAATAAGACAGCAACACATAAAAACAGATTTAAAAAAAGTGCTTATGTTTTGAAATATATCTACAGTCATAGAAGAAAGATGGAGACATTTGACTGTGAAAAGAAAAACGGCAGCAGAGGTCAATAAAGCAAGTTTGCAGTTTTATGGCCAAGCTAAGAAATGTTCATTTTCAAATACAAGAATACAGTCATAATACTTAGAAGCCACTTGTATTTACAGACTAATTTAATTGTCTGTAAATACATAATCGGACTGCATAACTCGTCAATTATATAACCCATACAGCTTAGATCAACTTTTCATCATTATAACTTTTCCATGTTTACAACTTCTTTTGATTAGTGTGGAGAATTATCCTTTCTCCAGGCTAAGTTTTTGATGTATTAGGTTGAAGAAAAGTCAATTAATTAAATTAATGAATTCCATCTATTAATACCAAAATACTGCTGGTCCATTTCTCATGCTATCTTTAGGAGCTAGCAGAACAAAATGGCATAAAGTAACAGTATGTTACACTCTAAAGAGTTTGTTCCCTAGTGTGTCATTTCCTTTAATCTTAGTTTTGAGGGTGTTTCGTAGCATGTCATTTCCTTTAGCTGTAGCTTTACAACTAGCTACAAGAGATAGAAGAAAAACACATAATTATTTATTCCCAACATTAGATATAGAAAGAAGAAGATTAAGCATTCTTCATTAGGCAAACAGCTTAGCGTCTTCATGGGTTGTACTAAAGTCTTAGTCTTATCCTGTTGGTTTTTGATCTTTTCTTGTATTACTAGTTAGGGTTGACTAATAAAAGCCTAACAAAAAACTGGTTCTACAAACTAACCTTTGTTTAAAAGGGCCTAGAGACAACTGTCCCTGTTAAATCTAGCAGTTTTATGTCTCATCATTGCAAACACATTTAATGACTAACAATATGCTGCCTCTACTTCCGTAAACTTCACTCTGTCACTGGTGAGCCTGAATTTAGTTACAAACTAAAATCATAAAACCCTGAAGTTAGACTAAACACATCAAACTATATCCTTACAAACACTTGTATTTGAGTGTCTTATAAGGAAGATGATAAAGGTATAATCTTTATTCCTTTCTTAAAGACTATACATTTCAGAAATTAATAACCTCAATGAATGATAAAATGATTACTTTATACAATAATCTGAAAAGAAGAAAACTTTCTGATTATTCATAGAGTAGGATGAGTAAATATTATTTAATTTTAATACATGAGGAGAATATTTTAACACATCACCTGAAGTTCCCCATTTAGTGATTTTACAATGTCCTACTTAATTTCACTTAAGATTTTCACACAAAGAAAACAGCTGAATACTTACTCATTAACTACATTGAAATATTATCTTACTGTTAGTTATTTTAGTAAAGGGGAGGAACCTGTTGAATCTCAGGTATTTTGACACACACTTATCTCCTTCAGACTATATTCCTCGTTTAAGCAAACTTAAGAAGATAGAAAGAATGTAGAGCTATGGACTCTATAATAACACTCCTTCCAAGCAAATTCTACGTTTTTCTAAAGACAATCTGAATGTCCCTTAATGCAAAGGGTTCTGTAGGACAGATGTAGACAGATTAATTTCCAGGATTGAAATAGAATGTAAACGATTTTTTTCTTTGGTCAATAAGACCATTAACATTCTTTCTCACACGTCATGTGTCTCCTTACAGAAAACAAAGATCTCTACGTACGATAAGATGTGGGAGTTTATGAGCAGTCGGAGGCACGCAGTAATGGTGAAGAATGTTGAGGAAGGCATTCACCGTGTACTCACTTCTGACTACGCATTTCTCATGGAGTCTACAACCATCGAGTTTGTAACCCAGCGCAACTGCAACCTCACACAGATTGGAGGCCTTATTGACTCCAAAGCTTATGGGGTTGGAACACCAATGGGTATGTATATCAAAGGTTTACTGCATGTCTTGGTGTGGTAAATTGTAAGCTCTTGTTTTTTTCTTACTTGTTTAAGTAATTTACTGGATATACACCACACCGTCATCACTGTCATTCTTACTATTAGAAAAAGTTAAACCAACATGAGAGAATTTTCATCTTCTTGGAATTAACATACCAAAAATGTAATGAAGCTATTTACGTTTACGTTTATTTATTTAATTAGGATTTTTTTTTCTTTAGAATGTATTATTTTTATTTTTGTGAGGTGACTTTGTGCCCTGAAAGCACATTTTACATAAAATATATAATTATTACTATTATAAATACTTAAACTGCTACAAATAAGGACGTTGCTTCACGTGGTGGCAGACTTCCAGGTATTTATACTTTACAAATATATTTATGGGAGGTGACAGGACGGACCAGCAGCCACACTCTATTTCAAGCAGATTAGGATATATAAAGGAAAGATGCGCAGCCACATGCGTGCGCATGGCTTTATCTAATCTATTTTTTGGTGCGCCGCACTTTTCTAAATTTTTCGTACACCAAGTTTTAGTGTGAAAGCTTAATTCTTTTATGCATGAGGCCCCTGGTGACTGTGGAGGCCATTTGAGTTCAGAAACTGAGAGGGAAAATGTTTGAGCCAAAGTCATCAATATACAGTGACGAAAATAAGTATTGAACACCCTGCGACTTTGCCAGTTCACCCACTCAGAAATCATGGATGGGTCTGAAATTTTCATCTTAGGTGCATGTCAACTGTGACCGACATAATCTAAAAAAAAATTTTAAATAGTTTTTTAATTTGAGTTTAGTGAACTTACTGTTGTGTTCAAGAAACCAGTCTGAAATGATTCACACTTTATGACACGGTGCATTATCCTGCTGGAAGTATCTGTCAGAAGATGGGTTCACTGAGGTCATAAAGGGATGGACATGGTCAGCAACAATACTCAGATAGGCTGTGGTGTTGACATGATGCTCAAATGGTACTAATGGACCCGAAGTGTGAGGAAATATATTCCTCACACCACTGCACCACCACCAGCCTGAACCATTGATACAAGGCAGGATGGATCCATACTTTCGTGTTGTGGTCTTCTGCTGCTGTAGCTCATCCGCCTCAAGATTTGGCATGTTGTGCATTCAGAGATCCTCTTCTGAATACCTTGGTTGTAATGAAAGGTTAGTTGAGTTACTGTTGCCGTTCTATCAGCTCAAACCAGTCTGGCCATTCTCCTCTGACTTCTGGCATCAACAAGATATTTGCACCCACAGAACTGCTACTCGCTGGATGTTTTCTCTTTTCTGACCATTCTCTGTAAACCCTAGAGATGGTTGTGTGTGAAAATTCCAGTAGATCAGCAGTTTCTGAAATACTCAGACCAACCCATCTGGCACCAACAACCATGCCACATTCAAAGTCATTTAATCACATTTCTTCCTCATCGTGGCCATGTCTACATGCTTAAATGTCAGTTGCTATCATGTGATTGGCTGATTCAACATCTGTGTTAATGAACAGTTGGGCAGGTGTACCTAATAAAGTGGCCAGTGAGTGTCTATCTAGAGCGGGGCTGCTCATTACATCAATCGCGATCTACCGGTCGATCATGGAAAGGTTTTGGGTCGATCTCGGCAGCAGGTGACAAACTGACAGGCGTCAGGACGCTGAGACCAGAACTTCCTCTTCTGATAGGCTTATCAAAATATTCACTAAGATCCTAAATGTTTTTAGCTTCATTAAGAAAATAATAATTATAAAAAAATCAACAAAACATGTTGATTAATGTTAAAATTAATCATCTCAGTAATTATTGTTTCAACAAGGTGTTGCGCAATTCATTGCGTTTCGGTTTCATTAACAAAAAAAAGCGACTCAAAGACCGAGAGATCAGAGCAGGAGTTTAAATCAGCTGCTGTCAGGGTCTGTGTTTCTGTGTTTGTTTTTCAGTTTTCTATCTCATCCTGTTCCCTGTGAGTCTCTGTCTCTGCGTCTTCCCCGTTGATTGTCTCCCAGCTGTGTCTCGTTCCCGATTACCCCGTGTGTATTTAGTCTCCCCTGTTGTCTGTGTTCCTCGTTGTATGTATGTCTGTGGTTTTTCATCACCAGTAGAACTGTGTAGACCTGGCTAGTCTAGCTCGCCTTCCAGTCCTCTATGTAACAGTTGCTACCGGTGTTAGCTGTGCGCTTGTTTCTTGCCGTGTTGCCTGTTTCCGGACTGTGAGCTCTTTATCAAATAAACCATCATCATCACCATAACCTGGGTCTCAGCGTCTCTCCTCACCACCCAGGGGCGGATCTAGCGGGGTGGCAGGGGTGGCAGTTGCCACCTGAAACGAGAGCCTTGCCACCCTTGTTGCCACCCAGCTGGCAACAATGAATCCAATAAATAGTTATGGCAAATTGGACCTTAAGCGCATGAAACTCTTTTTTTCCCCGACAACATTGAATGCAACACAATGTAACCTGACACCCACTACTGAGTAGCAGGAAGTGAGAGAGAAGGACAGAGCGCGAGGCAGCATTGATGGATGTTATGTTACTGAACTGGACATTATGTGATTTATCGTAAGTCACACATGTGCCATGGCTGTCCATTGAGTCAAGAATATCGGTGGTCCGGAAAATACTACAATCACGCAAAGAATCAGAACAACGAACGCGATGTTTAGCAGTTAATTCAACCATAGATGATGGTAAGATTTCACAGGTGAGGAAAACAATTTAATTTAAAGAAAACATTGAACAAGTGAGCAGTGGGTCAGTTATACTAGCCTAACTGTTGTTAACCTGATACTCACTTTGATAACGGTAACATGTGCTGCAAAGTTCGGTGTGTTTTGGTTCCGTTGGCACTAAAACATGTCAACCAGCCACCAAGTCATCAGTAGAGCAGCTGGTTAAATCAGTTAATCAACCACGCATTAATCACAATATAGATTTTAAGCTTGACAACATAATGTAACAGACTGAATGTTCTGTTTTAGTGTTTTTGCTGCTTTTTTGTGTGGGAAATGTTTGTTTTTTGGTGTTTGATTCCCCTGATGGGTAATTTCTGCTCCATCTGCTCGTGGCAACGGGTCCGTGTAAAGCCGACATACACAGAGCAAGAAAAGGCAGAATAAATGTTGTTGGAACTATTTTTTCTTTATTTCTTTATCCATTTGAATGTTGTTACTTTATTCTTACATTTCTATTGTTTGTACTATTTACAGAGTTTATTTGTAGGTTGATAATATTTTATTTTTTTGTTTTATTATTTTCTTGTTTATTTTCAAAATTTAGACAGGAAGTAATGTGGGTCAGTCCACATAGGGCACAGGAGTCAAACTCCAGTCCTCCGCTGTCCTGCAGTTTTTAGATGTACCACAGGTACAAAGCACTGGAATGAAATGGCTTAATTACCTCCTCCTTGTGTAGATCACTTCTCCAAAGCCTTGCTAGTGACCTAATTATTCTATTCAGGTGTGGTGCAGCAGAGGCATCTAAGGTGAGGAAAAATTGAAAAATAATATATAATATAAAATCATTTGTATTACTATTTTCACCCTGTGGTTTTGTATTATAAAGTATCTATTTTTTACTTAGCTTAACCAATTCTGATTAGTTTTTCTTCAAAATCGCTGGATTTTCGCATTTCTCCATTCAAATGCTCAGAAGTGAAGCCGGAGACGCAGCAGCAGCTCAGCCTCATCGATTACGCAATCGCTCGCTAACTACACTTGCTTCCAGTATATGACAGCATGTTCGTCCTGTCTGTACGGCGGCAATAAAATGGATAAGAAACATTCAATATAAGGACTGATTTTCCATAATTTCGCTTATGTACATAATGTACAGTCCTTTTTGTCACTGTGTTTGTATCGTGTTTTGTGTGCGAAGGAGCGATAAGAAACAGCAGAGAACAGACTCGAGGGGAGGCAGGCAGTACTCTTGCCTCACCGCTGTTTTTTATAGGGGGCGCTCATGATCCCAGATATTGTGACTGCACAACTGCAGAGTAAGACACAGCGAGCTA
>CAEGAF010066780.1:0-20968 GCA_903067075.1 Micropoecilia bifurca | reverse complement strand
TGAGAGTCACTACCAGGTGGAGCAGAAGCGGCTCCGTGTCAAATATTACTAAATATTAAATATTACTACCTGTAGCAGAGCAGCGGTTCAACAGCAGAACCAGCGTCTTACATCGCAGCTCCAAGACTTAAATCATTTTACAGGTTATTAGTTTAGCTTTCTGACCGTCATGCTAATCCGGTGAGTGTTTGTAGCTGCTTTGCTTTACCTGCTGTCTGATCCTCCATGTGTTTTTACTGCAGTGAGCCTTGATGTAGCCAAACTCCTTCATTGTTTTTATGTTTATTAGCTTCATTGTGTTGATGCATTTTGACCTGCTTCAATTTTCCGCAACATGCAAAAGTCCTCATTCACTCAGTGCGTTATAGTTACAAATCTTAGGATTTGTTGCTGCGCCTTTGTGCAGAGTGAAGGAAAGACGAGACCAGCTGCACAGGTTGAGAAATGAGATGCAGGTGATCGGTATCAGCAACAAGAACCAATGATCACCGATCATGCAGTTTTTTACGAAAATCGGCCGATTATGATCGGTGAACCGATCGATCGCCACACCTCTACTCAGGACACATCTCAAAGTTACAGGAACCAGAGTTTGACACCCTTACTCTGTGATCGAGTCTGTACACTTGAACTTAGTTACCTGTGTAGTTGACCCAGTACCTCTGGATACTAATGCAATGAGGGGGTTGATGGATTACAGTCCTACAGTTTCTAAAATTGTTTAAATGCTGCATTAATCTAGATTACCCAATTAATAGATGACATGAACCTGTTGTAGAGGTGAAAACTCTCCTCATGCCTTAATAATGAAACATCTGAGCAAAGAGACAAGCTTTTTATTGCTTAACTGGATTTCATCAGTCTATCCTCCAGACATTCATTTTCTTTTGTCACGCATCATGTTCGTGCTCTGGTGCTGCTACGTGGTCTAAAAGTCTATATTTGTGCGTTAAAACTCCAATTTCAGTCACATTTTAAGCGCTAATTCACACATTTCAATCTGCCGAACCTTACCTGAAACGACCCGACTTGCAGGTGAAATGTCACCTGAAATGTTTCTGTTCCTATGAGATTAACCTGCATGCTAGCCAGTTAGCTGACGCATACAAGCT
Organism: Micropoecilia bifurca; assembly: GCA_903067075.1. NCBI lineage: Eukaryota > Metazoa > Chordata > Actinopteri > Cyprinodontiformes > Poeciliidae > Micropoecilia > Micropoecilia bifurca. Next base: position 19,856 of record CAEGAF010066780.1, on the reverse strand, counting down.
CGCAAAGCACTTGCAGAAACATAATAAAGGTCAACCACGTTATTTTTGAGTGATTATGCAACCTATCCTTAGAAAAATACTACTGTCAGCTAAAAACATATTTAAGTTCCCAAAATAAATCAGGCCGCCGGTTTGCTACTAAAACAATGTTAGCAAAGCAGCTTCCTCGCTGCAAGAGAAAGCTTGTTGGATTTCATTTTAGCAGAAGCCAAGGCTTTTATCTCCAAAAGATTGAGCAGATATGACGACAAACCCATAATAGACGAGCACAAAGCTTGACATTTCTCTGCTAATCAGGTCCGATATTTAATTCACCGGCGTCTCCTACAGCAGTGAATCAAAGCCGTTAGCTATGTGGCTAATGCCGACAACTCTTGAGCAGAAAATCAGCCTCACCTAGTCGCTCCTTGTCTTCAAATTTTAAATCAGTCCATACAAACGGATGACTTAAAGAGATTTATTTTTTTCTTGGCTCCAGTTTCTAGCGTCGGTGTTATTGTATTGTCAAAATGCGGGCGGCTAAGAGGAGAACATAGGGAGCACAGGGCAAACACTAAAGAGAATGGCACAGACTTAACTCTCTCCAGGATATGACAACATCAGACAGGAAGTACTTCAAATAAATTCTAACATAGTTTAGAAACGCATTAAAAATAGACCCAAAGCAGGTAGAAGGAGATCATAATTTTATTTTGGTTGCTTGCACAAGTACATAAAAAAAGAAAAAAAAAAAGAAAATTACAGGCTTAGCGTCACTATTATTCCAAATTGTATTAAAAACACACACTATGGAGTCATTTTTTTAAGCTGATAAATATAAAAGTGGTCATTACTCACTATAAAATATTGCTTCTATGGTCTAGCAGTTTAAGAACATGAGGATAAAGAGTCGTTACTGAGGTGAGTGGTTCTATGTGGGAGGTTACAGGTTGTAAGCCTGACAGATATTCAGAGAATCTCTCAACATTAGGTCACGCAGACGCCACAAAGCGTCCACCATGGTTGTGTGAGCTCCTTTGCTCTTCAGCCAGTGTGCTGGAAGCCGACTCTCCTGCTCTTTGGTCAGGTGGGCATCGCGTCTTTGAGCTGTAAAGGAAAGAATGTACCGATTTAAACAATGCTTTTCCACATTTCGTGTTACTACAGTCTTCAAATCGATTCAGAGATTTTATCCAGGGGTCACCAACTCCAGTCCTCAAGGTGCTACCATCCTGCAACCTTTAGATTCACCTCTGCTCCAAAGTGTTTGAATTCCCTCAGCAGCATTCATTCCTCTCTGCAATAGGCTGGAAACGAGCAGTTTATTTGATCCAGGTGTGTTTGAGCAGAGACACATCTAAAATTTGCAGGATGCTGACCCCTGTAATAGACCAACATAAAGAAGTATATATTCCCAGCTTTGAAAATCCCATGGATCACTGTGGACCAATCATTATGAAATACAAAGAGAATGGCGCAATCACAAATAAGAAGGGAGATGTGTTCTGGACAGGTGAGACTAAAGCTTCGCTTTCTGGCTTACATGCAGGTGATCGGTTTCATGGAAAACCAACAACTTGAATACATCATTCCTAGAACCCCATATGGAGAAGGAAACAGTTTTTTATTTCATGAGCGAGAGGAAAGTTGTTCAAAGTTGATGGAAAATTGGATGCAGATATGTACAAGGCATATCTAGAAGAAAACCGTTTTGAAGCCACCAAACATTTGAGACTGTGGGAGATTCACATTTTACTAGGACAATGACTTAACACACAACCTTTTTATTCTCTATATAAGCAAGGCTTTTAGAAACAGACTCCAAAAGATCTGCAGCTGGTACTTGAGTTAAGTGGTTTCCACAATACTAACATAGAGGGCCTGAATACAAATGTACACCTCAATTTTCAGATTTTTATGAGGGAAAAAACTGAAAACCTTGTAACTATCTCCTTCTATTTAAGGATTACGCACAGCTTTATTTTTAAATTTGAGGTTGCAGTCCAATAAAATGTGGGAAAAAAATTAAGGGGTATGAAAAATCTTAAAACTAAACAAGAAACACCACATACACATGTTTATTGAAGTGTGTAAAAACATGAAAATGACATATTTTAAGTTTTGTTGATCCAGAAAAAAATACTAAAAATGTAGATCGTGCAACTTAATTCATATAATTTACACAAACAAAACAGATAGAAGCCTAAAGGGAGCATAAAGAAGCACCTTTCAGCGTTTGATCCCACTTGCTGACAGTGTTTGACTCAGAATTTAATCCCTCTATGTACTTCAGGTAGGCCTCTGAGTGCAGCACCCTCTGTGTTTTTGGTGGTGGTGCCACAAACATTGGAGTAGACGGCTGCAAATGAGACGGCTGGCCCTGTCCTGGATATGGTGGAGGAGCATGTTGTCCTGGACTGAACATGCCAGGCTTGAAAGAAATGGAAAATAAATCAAAGCTGAATGTTAATCGCAACACTGTTGAATCACTACGATAACCGCCTTCTCCATTTGAGTGCAGCTAATGAGGAATCAATATTACCATAAACACACTAAATATGATTATTTACAAAAATAAATAAATAAATCACTCACCTGTTGAATGAAGTTGCTTTGCCCAGGACTTCCTGCCATGCCATTGATACCAGCTCCCATCATACCTAATTTAAGACATAACTTGCATTAGGTTTAAGACCCATGAGTCGGTTCTTATTGCTGGATTTCCTTTATATTAGGACTTACAACAACTTCTAAAATTGTTAGTCTATCAATATCAGTTAAATGTTAGTTATCTGGTATCAGCTCTATCATGCAATATGTGTATGAATATGGATGTTGTACATTAGGTGTGTTAAGTGAGTGAATGTTGTCTGTCTGGGAGCGGGGAGCTTTCTCAGCTCCGTGTGTAGCTCAGGCGTTGCAGCCTGTGGACCAGGTAAACCCCTCCAGCCGGAGAGACACCACCGCATGTGACTGAGCAGGTGTGGCTAGGACAGTCGGGCCCTTACCCTGATGTGGCATGCTCGGATACCCTGGCATGCCATGGTGGAGATGGTGAGGAAGCAGGTTAGGACCCCCTGCGGGGTGAGGTGGCATTGGGGCCACACTCAGCAAACCCTCGTGGGGGCCCTGCATGGGCATGTAAGGTGGGCCGTAAGCTCCCATCATGCCTTTGGGAAGAAGGCGAGGAGAGCACAACACATTCATGCATAAGTTACATGCAGCTGACTCTAAAACAACATGCACTACTGCTACTACACACATTTGCCCTTTTCACACATGCACCTTCAGAACATTTGTTTGTGTTTCAGTCAAGTTTCCTCCCTATTTAAGAATTACACTGAATGGGAAGTGTGGCAATTTATTGCACCCACCGCGAAAAAAAAAATATATATATATTTTGAGCACTTCAGTTTATATGCAAGCATCATGAATGAATTATATGAAGGTAAAAAGGCAAAGACAGATTTTGCCAAGTTTTCAGTAGTGACATTAAGCCTGTCTCCACTTGCACAATGTGAAAAGGAACGCTGGATAGTTGTGTATCTAAAGAAAAACTGACTAGTGAGGCTAATCACAACAAAAGGTTTAATTTACCAGGCAGCATAATGCTTAGCGTTAACAGAACAAAAGCAATACTAGCAATACTAAGCAATACTAAGATCTGCTGTCACTGCAGTTTGTCTGATTTAGCAACGTTATCACTTTGTTGCCATAGTGAATGTACGACGTAATCAGAGCTAAAAGCGGTCAAACAAAATCATTGTGTGTGTGTGTGTGTGTGTGTAACCTTTCCTGGACAGGCAGTGTAGCTTAAGCAGGGAGTAAAAAGCCATAACATTGATATGACCTTAGGAATTGTTTGTGAGCATAAAGTTCCTTCATTTAACCCAAATTGATCATTTCAAGTAGACTGAAAAATGTTGTCTCTGTCTCTCATTGGGTCTACATTTGCAAAAAAACAACATGCATGCATGCATGAATGAGGAATAAGGAAAAGCTTTGTGGAACTATTAGAAAAATAAAATTGCACCTAATTAGCAAAAACTGGTAATGCTGAAGATGCAGTGTGTGAAAGGGGCTGACAATGTACATGTTTGAAAATGAATGAATGTTAAAAAAAATAAAAACTGTATATTAAAATGGAAAACTTAATAACAAAACATTCCTGGTTAAAAAGTCAATCATGCAGTCACTTGTCATGCAAAATCACACATGAAACTGGAGATGATAATATAAAATATGTAACAGAAGCAAAAGAAGAAATGAAACGCCTCCAGAATGTGGTTTTATGTCAAAACAGGCCTAAAATGTTAAAGGAAGGTCAAGGTTTTCTAACAGTCCAGCCTCATTTTCCTGCTGCCTTGTTGTCAAACAGTCGTGCTGTCTCTGAGAGGGGTTACCTGACACAGGTGTCATGGACTGGTTTATCATTCCCATAGTGCTAGGCGAAGGCACCACCCCCATCAGTGCCCCTACAGGGGTACCTGCTCTAGGGGAACCTTGCTTGAAGGGCCTGTCACGTTCCTGTTGCTCCACTATCCTAGCGGCACGCTCTGAAACATAAAAACAGTTTCTTGGTTGACATCTGCTAACTCGGTGACCCTGATCCGGCTCTCAGGTCCTAATGATTCACCTTCATATTCAGCTTTCTTAGAAGCTTCAAGGTTTCTCCACTCCGTGCCAACAAGACGACTCAACTCCCCGAAAGAGTAATCGGGGTGTCGAGCTTTGATTATTGCTCGCACTTCACTGCTGAACAGAATGTAGCCGCTCATGTTGATCTTTCTCTTGGCTCCTTCTTTCTTTGCCAAGCCTTTTACCTTAGGAGTTGCCTTAATGAAAAAAAAATGAGTCCATTGTTACATCAGCAGTAAGAGGTTGAAGTTTCTGATTGTAAAATAAAATGTAGTTTTGTTAGGTTAGGGTCTTTAGAAGTGTATGAATACCTGAGGAGTGTAGGACAAAATGTCCATATCACTTGTAAGAGAGGATTGTATCTGAGGCATAGAGGGCGTCGTTGGAGCGTCTTCATCTTCATCCATGTCATCCATGTCATCATCTCCATCCTCCATGTCAGCCAGCTTCGACTCAAGCTCATCTATTTTTTTGCCCAAGAAGGGTGAAGCTTCCTTTTGCGGCACTACCAGCTTCCTATAAAAGATATCAAAACAAAAGAAGGATGAAACAGATGGGAACAAATTGGCTCCATTAGGAAATCAAATAATATGACTTAGTTCCCAAACCTGAAATAATAGACCTCATCCTCCACCACTTTGGAGGTGTACGAGAACCGTTTCAAACCCTTGAATTTTTTCATTGTCTTCTCTGTCTCAATGTAACGGCTCTCACACAGTAGGATGTCTTCCTCTGCAAACTCAGTGGGTCTGTTGGACAGGTAGTCCTTAAAAGAGGACACCATGCATTTACCTGACAGAGAGAAAGAAATATTGTTATTGAATTATACTAACACTTAAATGTAAGCTTCACCACTGTTTTGGGGATCACATACACTACAATGTGAAGAAAATACATGGGGGAAAAGGGGACTGCTTTTACGACGTTAAGTGCGTAATCATTCAATTAGCTTCTTAATCTAAGCAAGTGAATGGGGAATCAGAAAACTAATGGTCTGAATGATGACTGAACTAAAGTTTCAGAAAGAGGTTTTCAAAAAAGTACCCATGACACAAGACATGGGCAGAGTCTCCTCCCGGTGACTCAGAAACACTTCTCTCTTGTAGAACATTTTTGTGGGCTCATGCTCCGTTTCCTCTGGATGAATAAAGATGGGTCCAAAGAGAAAGTTAGTTCCATTCTGTACCCACAGCTTCTCTAACCTGCAGAGGAGTCAGAAAATATAATCAATCAATAACTACATCATCCTTAAACAGGATCAGCATTAATTATTAAAACATTATTTCCTTAACAATTGCTTGAATGATGAACATTCACCAACCTGGCAACCCGAGGTTTTGACAAACCATGTGATTGGATGTAAACAAAGTCTCCCACTTTAAACCACACGTTGTTGAAGCGCAACTGCTCATAGTACTGGCAGCCTGGTTCAGTTGCACTCATCTCCATAGGGACGTCTTCTCTCTCCTAAGTTAATCCATGAATGTACATAGAATAGATGTTTATACTTTCATAATGTTTTGTACACAGAAATGACAACTCCTTAGGCGCCCTGTCCCATGTCAGGAAGAGGGTAGCCACCGTAGGAGTTAATTAATCCTCTGTAGGACATGGAAAATAATAAATGTTTTTTGCTGGGTAACAATACATGAGGGAAATCAATTCAAATTTTCCTTTTTCTCATTACTTCAACTACATGATTATACTTTAAAGTGAGATTACCTGCAGACTAAGTACTCCAGTTTCATAATTCTGAGGTACACTAAATTAACAATTGTTCTTTTAAGTTTACAAAAAAAAACCCTAATTTAATTTTGCTATTGTAAATAAATGTATGCAACACGTTTAAACCCTAATGTCAAGTATTTAATTCAGAAAAACATAACATAGTCTGACCTTTTCAATAAAATTGCCATGGCCAGTGTATGACATTGCCATTTTTTCCAAGTCGGGTTTGGCAAACATTGACGCTACACGCACAACAGGAAGAGGAACTTCTCGGGGTACGAGTTTCACAGAGCTCTCCGGCATGGCCCAAACTTTGATCTTCTTGAAGGACTTGGTTCTGGCAGCATAACGTGATTCGCACACATACACATCCTCTGGTTTAAAACCCTCAGGCTGCATCTTGAAATAATCCTACACCAAGCAGAAGGTTGCTAATAAATACGTTTGATAATTGAATTAAAAAAATCTGGTTTTCATTAATATTTTCATTTTAGAGTAGTCTTACCTTCACAAAAATGACCATGCATTTGTCAAGAACTTTACTAAGGGAAACCTTGTTGTAGTAGTCGCTCTTGAAAACCTCTTTTTCCAGAAACTTGCGCGTGGCCAAATGAAAAGTTTCACTGGGCCTGTAAAACCAGCAGCCGTAGAGCCATTTCCCACCTTCCGACACAAAAGTAAAGAAAGATTAAAACACAGAGTTTTTCAAAACCCTTGTTCAGTAGATTGAAACAAGGGTATCAATGGTTTACTTCACAAGAGCAGATTAAGTGGTAAAAAGCAGAATTTTTACCCGTTTCATCTTCCCACAAACGTTCGATGCAGACAACATGAGGCTTCAGGTTTGGTTCTGATGGCTCCACATAAACAAACTCGCCCACATGGTAAGTTCTGTTCTCAAAGCTGCATTCCTCACTGTAAACGATCTTTGATTCTGATTCAGACTGCCATGCCTCTTTCTGCAGGTCTTCTGCTTTCTTGGCCTCTGTAAATAAGAACCCAAAGAATGAGTTAAATGGGCTGAAAAATAAAAAGTTTAGCCTTATTCACATCATTGTGATGAAGCTATGCAGCAACCAAGTGACAGGGATCAGAATTTGCCTTTTTTCCCCAATTGGTTCTGATTTGTGATCACCAAGTCAAATAACATAAATTTATTTATTTATTGCAGTCATTCTTTCTATCAAGCCAGAAACTGGTTACAACCAGGAAATGGGGTGTTGGTGCATCTCCGCCATACTGAGAATTTTTTTTTTCAAAGGTTTTGTTGGCTCTAGTGGCCTTTATATGTAGTTTGACAGGAAAGAGGGTTATGAGAGAGGAGAAGATATGCAGCAAATGTCTCCAGGCCGGGAGTCGAACCTGCGACCACAGGAACGAGGACAAAAGCCTCAATATGTGAGTTGTGCTTTGCCCCTGCATCACCACAACACCGCATGCTGAGACAAACATTTACAAACCTTTGTTTTCCTCCTCTTCCTCTGTTTTTTGCTTATCTTCCTCAATCTCTTTAGGGATTTTCTCCCTCTTGTCCTGCTCCACATCGTTGTGCAGGTGCTTTAACGTGTAATTGAGGGCAATAGAGAGTAAGATCTCTCCATTCTTGCATAGCTCATCCCTGATCTTTATAAAAAACTGATGAAGCTCAACAGCATCCTCAAACACCTCAGAGTCAGTCCTGTTAAGTAAAAAAAACAAACATCTTCAACCACAAGATACAGCTTCCAAAAGTAAAGCAAAGGAAAAAAATGAGTCAAAACAGCCAGCTAAATTAAATGAATAAGACATATAACTATGGACAACATTAAATATCAGAAAACATTCAAGCTGCATTTCCGTATTTGATGTGGCCATTTTAATGTATTTTCAACTAAAAACTATTTAGAATCAAGTAAGTAAAAACATTATAATGGATTAGTTAATTTCATTCTGATATTTACAAACAAGATCACCACAACTATAAACAAATGTTTTATTTATCAACTAAAGTTGGTCATATCAGTGAGTGAATGTAAAGATTGTGGCGAAAGATAAACCGCCCAATTACAATCATCTCTGCAAAAAAACATCTGTTTTACTTAAAACTATGCTTCTAAGAAAACAACAGCTTGGAGTTACACAGTACAATAAAAAGTTGATTTAAGTGTTATTGTAAAACTAGCACACAAAATATGCAAATAAATAAAAAATCTACCCTTGACCAAATAACTGGAAGACATAAATTTTACCATTTAGTTTTTTCATCATAAACTCATTTTTCTCAAATGTTTTTTTTTTTTTACATACTGAAATTAAAGGTATTTACAGAAGGAAATACATTTTATGTTGTTTTTTTTTTTTATTTAAGTTTCCATACCTGTTCAGCCTTCTCGCCTTCTCCAGCACCTCAAACACGTGCTCCTGGAAAACGTCCAGTCTCCGGTAAAGACCCCGCTCCACATTGTTCCTGATGATGTCAAAGTTAAGCATCGGCCTCTCAGGGGCGCTTGGATCCACAGCAGGGATCTCAGCCAGAGAGTCGCTGTAACATCGGCCCTCTTCATCCTGGTGGCCCATTACCGACACAAACAGATTCCTGATCAGCTCCCGCACCAGAGGCCCCATGGGAGGGGGTCCGGAGTCCTCCCCTCGCTCCTGCTGCTTCCGCGTCTCCAGTAGGACTCTGTGCAACACCAGAGCGTCCCGGTAGATCAGCGACTCCGGCTCATTGTAGATGCAGGCGTTGTTGAACATGAGAGCAAAATCCTCGAACAGAGCTTCGACATCCTGGTAGCGGCCCGTTAACATGTGGCTCCGGATGCGCTCCATATCGATGGGTCGTTTAATTGTGGCGTAGTAGTCGGGCAGCTCGGACCGAGACGGCAGTCGGAGAAAGATCGTGCTTAGACGGCGACCTCGGCAGTCTGTGAAGTTTCGGACGGCGTCGTAAAGCTCGTTTAATTTCTGCTGGAGAGGGGTGAGGTATTTGGACTTCTTTGGAGAAACGCCACTTTTTCCTGGGAATAGAAAATTTAACTCCTTGTTAAAACTGCAAATGAGAGTTGTGAAGCAAAGACAAGTAGGATAAAACATTATGAAATCACAAAGCAGGTCGCAAACTTCTGCAAAATATGATGGCGCACCTTATAAGGATGTGTAAAAAGCCTTAAAATAACCTTTTTTGTTGAAAGAGCAATATCTTAACATGTTAAGATAAGATAGTACATTTGGTCACTATTTTGGTGGGGGTTTTAAAAGACTCATAGATGACCCACTTTTAAATGACTGGCAAAGAATCTAGGTTTTTTTTCTATGTCCTACTACTTTAATGATTTAATTTAACAAAATGAGGCTTTTAGAAGAGGAACCAGCCCAAAGCATCGTAGTCGATCCATAATACTTAATAGGAAGGTGTTAAACCACATAATGATATCTTCCTTCATGCTTTACTTAGCTGACCATTTTCTAGTAGAAAAGTTCCATCTTAGTATACTTTTGACTAACTGTTTTACTTCAGGCGGCTTACTGATTAGAATTCTGATGCACGCAAAAATGTAAACTATGAATTTCAAAAAAATGCTTCATTTAAATTTAAAGGGACTTATAAGCCACTCAATTGATTAACCAGTGAGTTAGTTGTCAACGTTATTTCTGTGACGTCGTATTGACACTGAATAAGTGTTCTTGTTTGACATTAAAACAATTCTTCAACATTATAAGACCAAAGTAAAGGAGGGATTTATTTTAAGACCTTTTACAGTTCTTGCTGACTAAGCGTCAACTTTGAATAAAAGAATAGTCCAGGTTTTCTATCTCTAGACTGTAAATGGGCTAAGCCAATACAGAAACTAAAGAATTTACAAAATTGTAAATTTGCAACTGGCTAAATATATCAAAGGGCATGTTTGAATTGAATATATTTGACTGTGGCACATCCAGTCTGTCTAGTAGTTCAATTAAAACACGGCAAACACTGACAACACCTTACGTAATTTCAATTTAGGTGATCCTACATCCTCCTCCTCTGGTGGTGGCCCCAACTCCTTCCGCTTATCTTTTAGTATCTTCTCCAAAACGTCTGCGTCGTTATACACCTGCATAAACCCGAAAACTAGAGTCAGAAAAGTGTACTGCTTTTCAAAATGAGTTTTTAAATGCAACTGCAACTCCCTAAATAAATGTTTCATATTTTATAATAGAAGTCTTGCTGCAGACCTGAGATCCCTCCTCGTTATAATGCCGAGCGTTACGAAACATAAGCTTCATGTCCTCTATGAGCTCCTCCTCGTTGCCGTAGCGTTCGATTTTAATCTTGTGCTCGATGGTTTTCAGGTCCATCGGTTCGAGGATGACGTTATAGTAGTCAGGGTAATCCTTCTTGGATGGTTTGACCATGAAAAGATCACACAGACGTCTGCTGGTAACTGCCTCCCTGGCTTCACTCACTGCTGCGTACAGAGCTTTCATTCGGTTCTTTTTGATATTTTTCTTGTGGCTGGACACATGTAGAAAAACAACAAACTGTAAGGATATGAACAACTCAAAATTATTAAAAAACGCTTAACATTAAGATAATATAACCTTTTCCTCTTGACGCTTCCTGCATCAGATGACAAAATGCTATCTCCATCTTCCTCATCTTTCCTCAGAAGCTCCCGTTTCTTTGCCTAAACAGACAACAGAAAGAAACATAATAAGTTATCTATTCAATATTTTTCATTGTTTTGGACTAATATCACATTTAACAACAAATTACTACCTGCATAATCTGCTGCAGCCTGAAGGCTCGTTTGTATATGCTGGAGTTGGGCATGTTGTAGCGCTTTGCGTTCTCAAACATCAAGTTGAGGTCGGTATCTATCTGTTCCACACCGTCATACTCGCCATTCTTCATCTTTGCCCTAAAAATATAAATATGGCACCTTGTTTTTAACTCCTTTTTGCCCATACACACTTCCAGTAGAACAATCATTTAAAGACAAGTCGATGGAGTCAATCGAAACGTAATAAACCTTATTTGCTGCAGCGAGATGGGCTGTTTTATCTGCTGATAGTAATCAGGATACTCCCTGCGGGACGGCAGTTGCTGGAAAGGTTCGGAGAAGACCTGGCCCTGGCTGTTCCGGGCCCCCCGAACGGCTTCGTACAGCTGGAAGATTGGATTGCTCATCTCCATGCTGGAACTCTGGCTCTCTGCCTCCGACTCGCCCTCGTCGTAGCAGACAGAGCCTGTAAGCATTTTACAGTTTGAACTGTTATTTTTGAACGTAGCTATTTTTTTTTTCCATGTCCAAAATAATTGCTGAATTTTACCGGAAAGCACAGGGTCATCCTCGCTCTCTGAACCATAATGAAGAGCAACGCTGACACCAGAAAAACGATCCGCTTGTCCTGATTTGCGGTTTCTGCAGGAGAGCCATGCATTTAAAAACATATTTGTCTGAGTAATTTGGTGGTTTTAAGAAGTGCAACTATACGGATACCTGATACGAATGCTAGATTTAGTAGGTTCAGCATGTTCGAGTTCAGTCTTGCGTTGGATGAAAACCTTTTTTATGGTGTTTGCATCCTGGAAAATAGGAAAACGTGATTAGATTATTTTAGGAACAACTAAAATATCAAAAACAAAAAAAAGATTCCACCTTGAAAACCTGAGATCCTGGTTCATTGTACGTTTTGGCATTTTTGGTCATCAAGTCAATGTCCTTGGCCATGGCATGAACACTTTTATAGTATCCAATCTGCTAACATAAAGTAAAACAGTCAAGTACCTGTAAGCGGATGTAAAACTGTGAGACATGTTTGTTTGCAAAGCATAAAAGAAGAGGAGTAAACAGGTTACCTGTATTCTCTGAGCAATCGTTCGGAGATCGATTGGCTCTTTTATAATAGCATAGTAGTCTGGGTATTGCTACGAAAGACAGACAAGGTGTGAAACAAAACAATCAAACATGTCAGCATTAAAATAAATAAATGAAATAATACTTTGGGGCCCTAAATTGGAATCAAGCCTACACAAAGAGATTAGAAGAATAAAAAACGTTTAATGTGTTAACTCATGATATTGTTGTGCTTTCATAACCCTGAAAGTAAATATGATAAATTAACTGGTATTATTATTGAATACTAACCACTTTGGAAGGCAGTTTTTGGAATAGTTCACTGACGAGGTGACCTGAGGGGTCAGTGTGTGACACTATGGCCTCCAAGAGTTGCTCCAGCACTTCTTTCAAACTGCTACCCGATGTCTAAAATACAAATAAGTAAGTTAGCAGTTCAACAATACAAATAATAGTACAGCATGTTTGTCAAAGTCATTGTAGTCGCTGTGTTACAATCGGTTAAACATTAGCAACTTAACAAAGACTTACTTCGTATTCATTTGACATTCCTGGATTAGCCATCATGTCGTCACCTTCTTCATCGTCCTCATCTCCATCTCCAGGCTGCACAAATTCATTCCTTGTTTGCAAATACACTTCCCACAGCTTGCTCGCTGTTTGATACTCCTCACTGTCACTCTGATTAGACACAAGCATAAGGTGGGACATCAGATGTGCAGCCACACTAGTCACACTTAAAAATTAGAGATCAAAACTGTCAAAATTATTTTGCACAGGCTGTGTTTACTATCATTATCCCACACATGGTAATGTGGCGAGGGAGGCAGAAGTGGCTGCTCAGCTACTCACAGGAAGGCATCGCAGAGAGTGAATAAAACTGCCCAGCACATCGTCAACAGTCTGCTGCCATTCTTGGACTATGTTGCCACCTTCCTTAGCCTGGTAACGAAAATGTCCTCTGACCCCTTACATCCTAAATGGTATCTGTTTAAACTGCCTCCCTATAGAAACCAGTGAAGATCTACTAAATGCATAAGAGACTCAAGAACAGCATCTTCTCCTGATGCTTTACCGTATTTCATGTTTTCTATTTATTTAGCTAAAATGACTAAATGATCATCTATCTGCTGGTTTCTTTGTAAACAGCACGGTCTATCCTATTTTATTCTTTTCTGCACCACACCAGATATTGAAATCATATTGACTATTTGGTACAGAGCAGAGAGTTAATTATAAAATCTCCAATGCTCACTCCAAGCCTTGTTTACATCAATACCCATAGTCAATCCCTTCCCCAAATGTCATTCTGTTACAAAATGGCCTCTTTAGGATTAAGAATGTACTGTAATCAAATTGGACGCTCCAATCTCTGTTGTACATTTTCAGTATAGTTGGGGTTTTACCAAAAAGAGAAGTTTACGGGCTAAATTTTACTATTTTTAAAGGTTAAACAAAATTAGATAAGACTAAATCCATGCTCATATTAACAGCAAATGATGTTTACAGCCTGTGTAGCAGCAAAGTTAAGTGGTTCAAATTTACTGCTGAGAATCTCAAATTAAATATACCTTGTAGAAATTTCTAGCATTATTAAACATGAGCTGAAAGTCTGCAGTAAGCTGCTCCACATCATTGTATTCTTCTGACTTCAGTTTGTACTGGATTTTCGTCATATCAATTGGCTGGGAGACAACTTCGTAGTAATCAGGCTGATTCCTGAAAAAGAAGGAACAAGAAAACGAATCACCTTACCTTAAAAGTAATATTGACATACCTATTAATGTTTTATCTTTTATTTTGTCAAGTAAAACACAGTTAAAGTGAAATGCCATCTATATTTTACAAGCTGCTACTTAAGTCACCAAGGCAAATTTTAATAAGCTGCTCAGACTGAACCAATAAATTTGTAGTGCAGGTTTATTTTGGCGCTGGACTTCTAAATATTACCTCCTCTTTGGTACCCTAAGGAAAACCTCACAAAGTTGCCTCCCTTGATCATCCTTGTAGTCTTTAACAGCATTAAACAGCTCATGGCACACAGCGATCTGGAGGGCAAAAGGAAAACACACTCAGCCGTTCAGACCCGGACTTACGACAAACCAAGTCCCGTCAGATTAAGCGTAATAGCGCAATAAAAAAAAGCGCACTCACCGTGTCAACAGGGGGAACGTTGGAGATCTTCCTTTTCTTCCTGCCGCTTCCAGCTGTCGAAGATGCATCTTCAGGATCTCCTCCTCCGCTGACACTGCTGCAGGGAGAGGTGGCTCTTCTCCTCTTAGAGCTCGCTGACATCGCCGACTGCCTTAACAACAGACTAGCCCGCTAGCTAAGACAAAAATCCAGGGGGGAAAAAAACAAAAATAAAATAATAAGAATAAAAATTTGTTACCAGATTAATTCAAGAGACCATCAGTTGTTAACGCACCCCTAAGAACAAAGTTAAAGCAGGAACTACCGCTCAACGGGTTGCTACTGCTGGAAAGAAACAAAGCAAACCGACGAGCGGCTACTAGCATCCCATTCTAGTTATCTTGCTGCTTTTATGAAAAAGAACGTTAATTAAACAAAAGTTCCACAAAAGATAAAGAGTCCAAAACTAACAAAATATTACGGTTTTGATGCATGTCTTACCGAAGTTCGGAAAATGTCACTTTAATTCCCTGAGCAAAAAAGAAAAACAGTCAAAGCTAGCTGTGTTGCTAGCCAGCCTTTGAAAACTCCTGTCCGGAAGTTGAAAATGTGTTGTGCTTGTCAGTTGGAGGTGCTGCCCCCTTGAGTATAGAGGGGATACTACAGCTAAAAGAATAGAGCAAATACGAAAGATTGAATGTTTTAGTGCAAAAAGAAAAATAGTTATTTTACTCACTAGCCAAATAACACCATTAAAATCCATAGCCAGATTTTCTTAGCTAGTATAATCTGCAAATGGTTTGAAGTTACTATGTAAACACTGTTTACTAAGGTTTTAAATGTATCTAAAGCTGAAAATGAAGATATTTATTTTTTTTCTCAGTCAGTGTGTTACACCCTGATCAGTACAAAGAGCAACGAAAGGACATAGAGGAGGACTTAGCACACTCTCACTCATACCTAGAGACTCGAGCAATTAAGGAAGACCAACCAACCAGCTGTCACCCGCATCCATGATGAGTAAAGGTAGAAACACCGAGGTCTCAACCAAAGACTCAGTCAGGTCTCCTAAGACAGCGGCGCTCCCAAACTGATAATGGCCCTTAAAAAATTACCCCCTCACCTTGAAATGTAACGTTATGTTGTTGCAATGTGTTTTTAGACATTTTTACCACAAAAGCCATTACACTGTTAAACTACTAAATATGTAAACATAGTAATATTTTGACAGTATTTTGCCATTGACATTCCTGTGTTTGTTTGTTAGTCCAGGACATTTACTTTCCAAAAGACCAAAAATAACGAAAACGTTAAAATTATTTTCGACCAAAATAATAATCAACTGTGCAGATATAGCTTTGTCACTTATTGAAGTGTTTATTATTCATTTTGTTCTGATTTATTATAATCCTCCACATATTCCAGTTAAAAGTGCTGTTATTTTTTTAACAATAATCTAGCATTTTCTTTTACTGGAGACGTTTTGCCTGTCCACACCCTTTACACAAAGTTGTCTTTGACAGTGTGCCCAGGCTTTTCTAACTTAGAGAAACTAGTGGGAGTTTTTGAATCAGTTAAAAAAGGAAAATAGGCGTTACCTTAAGATTGGGGTTTACATTCTGTTTAATCAAGAGAAATACATTTATTCTGGAATATGCTCTTCTTCTGAAAAAAAAATTCTCTGCTCAGTGGCTGCTGCTGATGTTGCTGCTTCTGTTTGATGCATTATTCACAGTGACACGCTGTGCCTGTTTTGAAATCCCCCTAAAAACTGTACAGAACCTTCACACTGCACAAGCAGATGTCTAAGAAAGAAAGAAAGATAGAAAGGAAGAAAGAAGGGAAAGGAAGAAGGAAAGCACCTCCCATATTAAGAGAAGGTGGCTCGACGACCAGAAACTAAATGTTGCAGATCCGTGTTGCTGAGAGAACAGTTAGTGATTTTATGGTACACTACGTCCGTAGACGTCTGGATTTCTTGACGTCAAAAGAAGTCTGAGCGCATCCAGCGCTGCGCACAAGCTCAGCAACCACATCTCTCCCAGAGGAAAGCAGGACGCCGCACAGCTACAGATCGCCATTTAGGTACGTTCCTCTCCAGCTGCGGATTTATTCAAATGCACGATCCGGTTTTGAATGTACTTTCCTTTTTTTTCCTTCTTTTTTTTTTGCGTAAAACAAAGCGCATTTGGTGCGCTTCCATGTCCGCAGCCTCCTGATCTAACCTAAAGATGCTGCTTACATTTGACTGCCATACCCTTGAACGCTGCAGTATGCAGGCTGCACACCCGCACCGCCTGTTCTTTCTGTTTAAATGGGGGGTTATTTTTTGATTACCATCCTAAAAATAATAGGCAGACTTGAGTATTGGTCGTGGCACCTGCGAACGGTTTCACTGCATCCAAACTCCCTCACCTACATGTCATTCACGCCCTGCAGGCTTAATGCAGAACAGGTTGGTAAATGTTACTCAGAGGAATCCAGTTTCCACTTGAAGGGCTCCTAGAATGCATATCGCTGTATGAATATTTCCTCATATTTTGGTTGTTCCCCCCCTCCACCCCCCCTCAGGCAAGGGGAACTGTTTGAAGCTTTAGATGTTAAATATAGCTCAGGTCCTCCAGCTTGTGTCCGCCTCTACTGACCATGCGTTTGTTTTTGCGACGGTGTACGGTCCCTTTCTACAGCCTGCTCCTCTATTGGCCATGCTTAAAAACGCTATTATTAGTTTCTATTTATTGATGAAAGCGGAATGTCAGCAGAAAGATCTGCGGTTGTGCCACTTGGAGGCGTTACTAATTGAGAATTTAGCGCTTTTTTTTTTACTGGCGTGCCCCAAAATGTTAATCTTGAGCTTTTTCCTCTAACTAATTTAGGCAAAAAACAAAGAAAGGATCACAGGCGTTTTTATCCAAAATTCTGCAAGGAAAGCATTTGATAATGATAATAAATCTAAACAATAAATAGGTTAGGTAGCTATAAAGACTCGTTCTAGCTGTTTGATCTGTTTGGTGTACAAAAGATTCAGTTTTGTAAGTTTAAGATCCCTAATCATTTTAGGGATACATTTACTTCAATCTTTTACATTTTTTCCTCTTTGCAGTTGATACAAGGATACATATGTTTTGGTTTCAGACAACATATACAAATAAACTTTAAACATCTTCCTAAAATTGAAATGACATTACAATATAAGGAGTGAAGATTCATCCTATGGAACGGCAGACGAACAGCTTATTGCTGTAGTCGACAATAATATATAAATCTGATGGTTAAGTGAACCTACGCCTTTATACCACATGGCTCATTAACTTGTGCTCTATTCTGTCAAAAAGCAGCACAAAGACTTTAAAAATGTATGTCAGTTGTGCCATGTTTTCTGTTGCTTTATTTTTATGTCCTTTCATTAAAGAAATAATCTTCCTGTGTGATGCACAGTGTAGGCACCATAAGAAAACATATCTGTATGATACTCCTGAAGAACTACACTAATAACACAATCTTTGTAAATTCTTTTCATTTTTGTAAGAAAATTGGACTGCATTTGATACATGTAGTTCAATAACATTGGTCAGACTTGTACTCTGACCAGAGTCTTTAGTATGCAGATTGAGGTTTATTAAACTCTTGGAACATTTCGGGGTATGGTGGTAATGTAGGGGTAAAGCATATGACCCATGTATGGGGGCTTCAGTCCTGTATGTGGCCATCACAGGTTCAAGTCCTGGCTGTTGGACCTTTACAGCATGTCTTCCCTCGCTGTCACAACCCAGTTTCCTGACCACTGTGTCAAATAAAGGCAGCTAGAGCCCCCCCCCCAAAAAAAATCCAAAACTCTTGGGACATTTTCACGCTGGAATAGTCCAGGGAACTCATTTCAAATAGTTGTCATATGCTAAAAGATGTTACGCCTTCATTTGGTTTGGTACCGTTTCACACTGCACTTTTTAAAATCAAACAAAACCATCCGTACTACACCATAATGTTACTGAGCTCTTCTTTGGGACACTAACATAAGAAGCTGCCCATTGTGGGCAGAATAGGAAATCTATTTCTCTTCTGTGTTTGGTTTGCTAGATAGTCTGTTTGCTGTCTCACTAAACCACACAACAATTCACATTTTAGTGAACCACAATTCACTTGTGTAATCTGCATGAGGTATAGATATTAGGCATTAAATGTCCAATGTAAAAAAAAAAAAAATCTAGTGCTAGTGGCAATACAATGCTTTATTGCCATCAAGCCAAACTTATATTAACATGAACATATTTTTGTATATAGGGTGTTGGAAGGGGCTCACCCTGGTAGCTCACCCAGATCTGCATAGATCTGGTAGCCAAGATCTATGCAGTCAGTAGACTGCATAGATCTTGGCGTAGATGTTGATGTTGCATAGATGTTGGCATAGATACCAACATAGACAAGTGTCAGGTCAGAGACTAGTTAGATTTGGAAACAGGTGAAAAGGTAATGTTCACATGGTGTCCCCTTCTTCCATTTTGTATTTTATCATATTTATAACCAAGCTGCTATGCGGTTATCCAACTATTTTTTTTCTTCAATTCAATAGCAAGAGTTTAACCTACAAATCTCTGCTGCAGCCCTTCACTTACTGACAAAACAACCTCTTTAAACTTAAAGTTTTAACAGTTTTAACACTCACAAATGCAGGTATTTGAAGAAGCCTGCGCACAACACCACCAATACTACATGAGAAAATCACAGTTACTAAAGAGAAAAAACATAAGCACAACTAAATCTTTTGCATTTTGTTCTGTGTATTACCTCACTGTCTATCTCCTGCTTTGGTCACGACATCCGCCTTGTTAGTCACCATGACGTCTTGAAGCTGCTGCCTCTCAAACAAAATCTGTCCTCGTTTCTGCTCCACTGTCACTGGACAAAATATTGAATAAAGCATCTTTCTATGAGCTCACATTGAAATAGAATAGAATACATGTTGTCCTGGATGTTGGAGTTCGGATTAAAGAAAAATATGTCTCACTTGATTTGTGTGAATTCTAGTTGCAAAGAGGAAAATTGGTGAGGTTTTCTACTTTTGAGGGGTAAAAATACTTCCAGGGAAGGAAGCCAAAAATGAAAATTTTCTGTCCATGTGATGCAAACAAGCTCCAGAGGAACATTTTCAAAAACAGAAGATGTGTGTGTCTCACTGTTAAGATTTTTACCGTTAAGCATTTATAAACTGTTTGACAAATCCTCATTCAGTTCCTGTTCCTGCTTTATTGGTTACATTTAGCATGTGGCTCTTACTGTAATTGTGATCTGCTATGTGTGGCTGCTTAAAACTTGACTGAACACAATCTGTTCTTTCTGACCTTTAGCTTTAGTGTGGCGAATCCAATCAGCATAGTAGGATGCCTCTTGGAGAGGATGGAAACGGATGGAAGAAGAAGACATCAGACATCAAAGAGCATTATGACTTCAAAGAAGTGCTGGGAACGTAAGTAATGTAGCAGTTAAATTATGTTTTTTTTAACACAACCTCCCAAATGAGCACCTTTTGATCTCAGTAGTTTAAAGGTCTAATAATATATA
>CAEGAF010066768.1:0-27091 GCA_903067075.1 Micropoecilia bifurca | reverse complement strand
TGTTTGTTGCCAGGCCTCAGCTCCCCTCCTTTTTGCACATTTGCGTTTGTCTTTGTTTTTGCACTTCAACACTTCCACATGCACTCATACAACACATCCAAACATTTGCATTACACCACTGATACTGATATCTACAATCCATGGTTGTTTTTGTTAATAAATATTCATTTTTCTACACTTTAACCCCTGCATGGTCTCCTGTTTTGTTATGACCTTGAGCCAGTCGTAACATTACAAAAACAAATCCCAACGTATTAATATCACACATCTCTCTTCAAACAATCACTTGAACATGAAAAGAGTTCGGCACAACTGAAAACCTGTCAAGACATGACATTCATTTCCATTAACCATATAATTGAGGAAGATAAAATTACAAAAATACATTTTCTTAATGGAAACACTGCAACAAAATGTCCCCAAAACTCTGCCTATGCAGTCACTCCCAAATATAAGAGGCTTGTTGCTCCAAAGGCTGAATAAAATGCCAACATCTTCTCTGATTGACTGATAGATGAGCTCTAGCACCATGACTGCGTTATGAATTTACATCACGTTTACATCGATCTCTGCCATGATTTTGAATGACCTGTCACTTATTTATGTGTGATTTGAATTTTGTTTTTTACTTTTATTGGACACAAATGCAAAAATTTATTTTTTCTACATTAGCAGAATATTGCACACATTTGTAATAGAAACACAGCTATTGCCAGGAGCATGAGCGTAAACAGCTAACTACTTGAGGAACTCTTCACAGCCGATGACCAAAACTTCAACACAGATGTCAAACTTTATTCTGCTGAAAGTTTACAAAACAGCTGAGTAAATTAACACTTTAGAATTTATCAGAAAACATTTTAGAAGTGTTTTCAAAGTTAGCACAAAAGCTAAACGAAGGCTGCCGTAGCATATTAAAGTATTAGAACAACACAGTCAAGGTTAAGACCATTTATATTATTTATTTGGTCTTTGTAGCTGCAAAACTGCAATTACATATATTCTACAGCAGGGGTGGCTAAAGTGGGTCGTGGAGGGGCTGCATCCTGCATGCTTTAGTTTCCTGGTTTAACGCATCCAGATCAAATGATGGCTCTTTAGAAGGCCTAAGAAGAACATTGACCTTCTGAGAAGGTTATTACTACCAAAAGGGAGAGAACTAGAACATGCAGGATGTCGGCCCTCCAGGACCCATTTTGGACACCACTGAGCTACAGCTTCTCATTGGAGCAAAATGTTTTTTTGATTTGGGAAATCATGAATTCCTTTTTGTTCTACTTCATAATTGAGGTACTTAATGTCCGTCCATCCATCCGTCCATCCGTCCATTTTCTTTACACCCTTGTCCCTTAGTGGGTTTGGAGGGTTGCTGGTGCCCATCCCCAGCTAACGTTCCGGGCGAGAGGTGGGGTCACCCTGGACAGGTCGCCAGTCTGTTGCAGGGTGTTTGTCAAATGTATCTTATCTAAATAAAATACCCTAAAGGCTACATCCACAACACAGCAGAATGTGAAGTAGTTCATGTTGTGTTCACACTTTAAAAACAATAAAGTCGTTCAGGTAGCTGAAGGAAGAACTCAAGAAACTTTGGTACAGATGCAAATCATTTTCTTTAAACATGCAAACCAGGGAACAGACTTTGGTTTTTGCCCCTCACAGACTCAGCAGTATTTACCTTCTTCAGTCACAATGCCAGCTTTGTTCCAAGCATTGTCAGGGACTACAGAGACACACATTTTCCTCGTTTCAAATTTGGCTTAATGCACCTTTTACCAGAGGATATAAATCATTTTGAGTCATTAAGTCCATCTGGGGCTTGCATAATGCGCATATGCGTAGGTGTTTGTGAGTTTGAATGGAGCAGCCGAACTCAATTAGCCAGTTTGCCAAAGAAAAGACTCACTTCAGACTGAATCAGGCTCTCACTCAGCTTCTCCAAAAATATTATATCTACACAAGATAGAAAATGTAAATATTTATTTATTTTGCCTCCAGTGGAACTTGCAGAGAGACGACGATTAAAACGAGGTAACCATGAAATGAGTCTAGATCTAACCAACCTCTTGGGGAGGAAAGGCAAGTGCTTACAGATTGCTGTGAATCTGTTTCTCTTTAAACATTTAATGTTTTTTGAACTAGCAACTTAACAGAGTTGGTGTGAGAGTTTATGTGCTAAATTAGCCAGCATTCTTCGTAAATGAGCCATGATTCATTTTATTTACCGAGAAAGCCAATGTTTTTTTGTATTGTTTGTCTTTTTCTTTCAAGAAAAATCTTGTATTATTTTTTTTTAAATCACCAAATATCATCATATGCTATGTCAATGAGTGCAATTTCATGATCAATGCTCATTTTGGAAGGATTTTTGCACCAGGAAGTGATGTAACACTATTACCTTTACCTCCCATACAGCAGAAGCTCTGCTTCCTGCCATCACCAGTTTGTCCAGAAGGTTCCCATTTCACACCAGCATTCATACTTTGGATCCAAAGAGTTATGGTTATCATCAACTTAATACATCTAAAACTCCTGGATAGAAGAAATGCAGTTAATGGGCACCAATAGCAGACATTAGAGAATAGAAACAGCAGCGAAAACCTTAAGGGAAACTACAGTTTTAATAGAAATACTACAGAACTTACAATTTCTCCTACATTTGTAGGAATAATTCTACTATTTACAGTGCAAGCTGCCACAGTGCTGAGTTGCATTGAACTGACTTAAGATTTTGCCCAGTCATAGTAAGGATCCACATGTGCAACAAGGTAAAGAAACTGAATTTCCCAAGCAGGATTTTGCCAAACTAAAGTTTAGGAAAGCGAGCTAAAAAATATGTTTGTTTATAGTGAACATCCAGGTCACCTGATTCACCTGAGATCACAGAGTCCTAAATGCAGACAGTAAAAGATCAAAACACTGACCAAAGTCCGTGAAAAGTACATGTTCCTACTGCAAGCTGTTTAGCATTGTTTGTTTGAGCCACAACAGGGATCCACAGTGAAGCATCTGATCAGGATAGTGACCATCTGCAGAACCTAAACCAGTATGAGGTCAACCATAATCCTTTTAGATGTTTTTTGACTGACATATTTTCATATATTTATGCCATTCACAAATGCTGTATTCTGCTTCTGTGTCATCAGTTGCGTCACATGTCGCAACATCATAAAGATCACACACAAATACATTTACATACATTAAACACTCTATAAAGTGCATAAGCAAAGTGGAAGACTTCATTTTGTGTCCATTTTTAAATCTGGCATACCATGTAAACAGAGTAGCTAAAGTTAGGAGTGCTAGCCTTAAAGCACTAATCATAAACATTTGGTCTACTGTCACTAAAGCACTACACCAACACAGTGTTTCATGCTAACCTCAATTCTAATTATATCTGTCCTTGAAAGACTACAGCAATTTAATTTTGACTTTATAATGTATGTTTTATAACATAGATTATAAAAAATAAACTTAGGGGAAGCTAAGTGTGCTAAACAAATTAAAAGCTAGCAAAAGCGCTAAGTGAAAAATAAGCTCCTCTTTTAGCGGACAGGGAGTTTTTCCCCACATCTCAGCCAGGGAGTGAAATTGCATTTGTATTGTATTTTCCTGCCTATGAGTGGACCAGGATCAGGTTTTGTTTCTTTTGGCAGTTGGATTATTTTCATCTCAACTAAACTAAAAGGTAAAGAAACTAAAACAACTTCAGCCATCAGTAACACAAGGGTACTTTTTTTTTGTTTTTTTTCTTTGTGGTGTGGGGAGTTCCCTATGTTACTAAGCAAGTTAAGTGCCTTCTGGGAAAAAATGGATGTTTGAATTTTTTTGCTAGGCAATTTTTACATTAACATTCACTGAGATGTTCTGATCATTAATTACTAGTCCTGGGAGCTAAAGCTTTGCTTATGTGGTACAAGAAAGTAATTATTAAATTTTTTGGCTATGTACAGTGCAGTTAAAAAGTATTTACATCCTTCCATATTTCTTAACTTTTATCACTCAACTTCACTCAAGTCACCTTTGTTTGATATTAAAATTGATCTCTAAAATAAAATAAATATGCCAGGGGGTAAATACTTACTAGCACTGTGCATAAGGCACAAATAAGGCCCTGATGACCTGTTGACAAATGTTGACTGATATCCTAGCTAACTTATTGCCATGTAAATACAAGTTTTGAGTGTTGTCATCCAACCAGTGCAATGCAATATACAAGTGGACGACAAGGGCAGAACTAAAATGGCAAGAAAAAGCAGCAAATATTTAAAGAATCAAGCAGTGATTTGTAAAGACCAGTGTTGAAAACAGGAATTTCAAGATGGGAGCAAAATACATTTTTGCATGTTGGGTGGAGAAAACGTCTGTGCTGTACTAAACTGGAAATATTCAGAGTTTTAGTAGTTTTAGCAGTAGTAGTAAATGTTCTGGCAAGCAAGACTTTAAGAGTCGAAGGATAAACAGGCACAGCAAAGGCTGGAACTGAAAGAAGAGGCATCTGTACAGGTTTACAGCAGGAGGCTTCCACTGTGTGATATTGTATATCTTTTTACATAGCATTCTATCCATTAGCTTTTGACTGTATACTACCCTGTCAAGCAGTCCTAAAGTTTGCAAAGAGACTAAAAAGGGCCATTTATCCAGAACACTGAAAGGTAATTTAAGCAATACAAGTAAATTTAATTTGAGTAAGTGATGTTTATTCCAGCCTGTTGAGCTGCTTATACAACTTAACTGGCATGAAAGAAAACGTGTATTTCTGAAGCCCTTACGAAGTGAGTAAATGACTACTAACAATGAATTGCAAAAGTATTTACACCAGCTGAACTTTTTCCACATGTTGTCAAGTTTCTACTTTTATTAGGATTTTAAGAGATACAGGAAACTGTAGTGCTTTAATTGTGATCTAGACGCTTGTTTTCATGTTTCTGGTGTCTTTGACACTGATAGGTTTTGAAACCAGGTCTCAGAGAGGAACATTTTTGTAACATTTTGTGGAGGTGTGAGATACTATGCATGCACTAACCTGGCCATTGCCTTCCTGTGCTATTCCGCTCAAAAAAGGTTCAACAGAATTGTATAATTCACAAAAAAAAGGGTTACTGTTGAAAGTGCATGTAGATTTTGATGACGTGTCATGTAATGGCTTGGAATGACAACTACAACAGAAGGAAGCAGAAGTTTTCCAGGAAGCAGAAGTTTTCCAGTCATGCCACAGATTATCAGTTGAATTTAGGTCTGAAATTTGACTGGGCCACCTGAACACATGAGAATGGTTCAATATAAACTGATTCCTAGCCACCTGGGCCCCAACACATGTCTTGCACTAACAATTTTAACTAAAACTCTATTTTTTAAGTTCTACTAAAGAAAATCATCCTACTGCATGTTTCTTCCACCACCGTGTTTTACCATGGAGATGTGTTCAGGGTGATGTGCTTTGCTATGTTTGTATTCGGAGCAGAATACAAAGTGCCATTGTAAAATATTACTTTGATCTCATCTGATCAGAGCAAAGTCCTTCAACATGTTTTGCTGTGTCCTTGTGTTGGGAAATGAGCCAAGTCTGGTCTCAAGGTGGCCCAGCATCATCTCACATGAAGTATTAGCTAACATATTAATGAATAAATAACAGGAAAAGGAAAGAACTCCTACAGATTACATAAACCGAACTGTATGAGAAGCAGCGCTGTGAACAATCCATAAAAGTGGAATGTGTTTGCACACACTGCCGCATGTAAGTGAAGCATTGTAAAGTGCTGTACATGTCTCATCTGGATCCTTTGAGGTTAGAATGAAGACATTTAAATGATTTATGATGTAAACCAGCTTTCACACACTCCCTGCTACTCCTCCTTCCACTCACAACACTTTCTGAGGCCTGCCTCTCTCCGTCCTGAGCCAATTGTAATGCTCCAAGCAGGCGAGCCTTCACACGGCCAATCCCCTGATTTGACGGGTTCCCAGCTTGTGATCATGTGACGGTTAAGTGATCCTCCAGGCCTTCAAAGTGAGTGAGTACATGAATGTGTGTGCGTGTATGTGTGTGTAAGAGACAGAGGGAGGGAAAGAGAGAGAGAGGCATAAGGATATGCAAAGAGCAAAGCTCGTGTGTTGGAGTTGCACTGCCAATGCGTGCTGTTACGCACAGAAACCTTCGTCCAGGACTGGAGCGCACGGTGTGAAGGAGCTGGGTTTAGTTTCCTTGCATTGACAGGTGAGCTCATTTTGCTTTTAACCAAAAATGCATAATCTCTTATGCACTAATGAGTAAATAGAAACTTGTGTCATCTGTAAACATGAGCAACAGGAGCTTCTGTATGTTCTCTTTCTGCTGAAAAAACACCAAACTTTGAACAAATGTCTTGGTTTTTCATTAAAGCGAAGCCTGACTGAGATTGTGGTTGGACTTGCAGTCTCAGGCTGCAGGGTTGAACATGCCACAAATGCTGAGGGTCAAACCCCACGGTGCTGTTAAAGAGAGCATCCAGCTGTCAAAGCCCGTTTTTGATGTTCCACACTCGCAGGGTTACTGCAGGACAAATGACTTCAGTCTTGGCCAAAGTGAGGTGTCCTCTCTCCTCGCAAACTTTTTTCCCTTTCCATGAGGCAAAGCCACAGCTGCAGACCCCCCTCCTCTGGCGATCCGTGTAATTTGATGTTACCCCCAAATGTAACCCCCTTCATAAGATCTCAAATTACTGAATGTGAAATCGAATACAAATTTATTTGAGTTAAACACTGTGTTTTTGTGTCAGCCACTTGAATTAAACATGTGCAGATTTTACTTGAGACATGTGGAGCCTTTCATAGAAACTGTTTTTCTTCTTTATAAGAAACAGCCTTACGGAATGAGGGGAAGGTGGTGCCAGTCCTTTCAGTCCTCAGACACTATTGAGGATTTAATAAGGATTTCAGACTCTTTTTAAACATCAGGACCACTCATTTCCACCAAAGCCATCTGATGTTCAGAGTATTTTTAATCCGTATAAATGTAGTGGCAGAGCATTGTTCCTGAGCTGCTGGGTGCATAAAAATAGAGAATAATCCTTGGCTCATGGATCATCCTACTGAAACTCTGTGTATTCTAAACTAATTTGACATATGAATGCACTTTGTGGTTAGTCTGCAGGAAGTTGGAAGATTATTTTCCTCCTTCTAATCTCACAGTGCAAGAAAATCTCTATTGCTCAGATTAGCATGAATTAAGGACCATCAGGGGAGACAAATAGAAACACTGTTCAGTGGCCATGTGGCTTTAATCTTAAAAGTGGTGAGAAAAGAGGAACGCCTGACTCCACATGGTCAGCTTGAATCCTGGACCAGCAGCAGCTAATTCGACACACACATTCACACACACGCACACACACATTCCAGTTCCCTAACATGTGGTTGCTTTCCTTTTGAAGTGCCATAAGTTTGCAGAGCTTCCAAACAAGCAGCAGGTATTTGACAGGGAGCAGAAATGTATAATAATTTTTAGTCTGGTGGTTTGCTGTGTAGTTAAGGACCCCAAAGGGAACTACTGTGTACCTCGCAGTACGGCCACACTCAGTGTAGCTGTGGTGTGATTAGAAATGCCTAACTCAAACTGATATATCCAAAGTCTGCTTGTTGGTCAAACTGGGCCCTTCGTTGTACTCAACTATGGTGCAACTTGCATTTTAGGCCTCTTTGGAATCACTTTTGAGAACTCTAGTAAAGCTTGTGTCATTGTTAAATATTTGTTTCTTTTACAGAAAAAAGAAAAGAATCTTCATCAACAGTTTGATCATCAGACCCCAGCAAAGTCAGCAGTCATCAATCTCCACAGGAATGGTTGATCACTTGCCACTTGGTGAGGAGACCTTCCTGTATTATTCCTGCTCTCCAGGGTCCGACTACGGGTGCGGGTCTCGCCACACCAAGGGTGGTGTTTCGCAGGGCATCATGGTGTCTGATGCGGGCACCTATCAGCACCACCCTTACCAAGGGCTGACGCTCTCCTCCTCGCCTTGCCTCTCTGAAGATGACCTCAGCGACTCCTCCAGCCCGCGCTCCTCCCTCTGCTCCAGCCCCGAGTCCACATCTTCAGCATCACAAAGCATTTTTTGCTCTAGCTATGAAAGCAGGAGCAACAGGAGCAGTGGATGCTCCAACTCTTCAGGAGGAGAGAATCAAGAGAGTCTTTTGGACCTCCTTCTCTCACAGGCCTCCCTTACAACCTCATTCAGCTCCAGTAGCGACAACATTTCTGTTTCCTCCTCTCTTTCCTTCTCTTCCCCAGCTTCCTCTACCTCCTCATCTCCATCATCCCCTTTTTTGCCCATAGGCCTAGCATGGGAGCCCAAGAGGGAGCAGCGAATTGGAGTCCAGCAGCACTTGACCAAAGAGGAGTGCTTTGAGTTCCCAGTTTTCCTTGATGAGCTGCAAGATCCTGAAGCACTCCTCTTTCAGCCAACTCTAGAGGAGATTGAAGAGTTCCTTGAAGAGAACATGATGGTAGCAATGGAGAAGGAAGAGAATGGGAGTGATGGGGAAATGTCACCTCCTATGTCTATGTCAGATGATACGGAGTCAGAGGGTTCATTGACACACACAGCAAAACCTGAATCACCATCACAGAACTCAGATCAAACTGTCCCTGTGGCCTCTAAGTCGGAGGCTAAGTATGCTGCATGTGCATCAGATGCAGACAGCTCACCAGTGACAGAGAGCGATAGCTGTGTAACTACTTTCACTGACAGTTGTGTTGATAGGATCAAGCAGGAAGACTGTGGATTACTAACATCTTTGACACCAGAAAGTGCTACCATTGCCTCAAGTGTGCCTGTCATCCTCCAAATCCAACCCATACAGGTCAAACAAGAACCAAATTCCAGTGCTGCATCAGACACCATCCCGGATCAGTCCCAGAAAACCCATTCCCAACCAAATGAATCCCCATCGTCTATCAAAATTGCGCAGCTCCTGGTCAACATCCAGGGGCAGACATTTGCTTTAGTGCCTCAGTTGCTTTCCCCTGCAACAACTAACTCAGGCAAAACAGGGAGCACCGCTCCATCCAAATTCGTCCGAATTGCACCAGTGCCCATTGCAGCCAAACCCAATGGGCTTGCGGAAGCAACATTAGGCCTAGGAGGTTCGGCACCGGGTGTCCTTACCGGAAGTCAGCGGTACCAGAAGAGCACAGTGGCAGACCTCATCAAAATGCACAAGTGCACATTTCCTGGCTGTAATAAGATGTACACCAAGAGCAGTCACCTCAAAGCACATCTGAGAAGACACACAGGGGAGAAACCCTTTGCATGCACGTGGCCTGGCTGTGGATGGAGGTGAGCAAATCAATGTTGACATATTAGTTTGAGAGTGACTCATGTGCCAACACATACCTATCATTAAACTGAAAGAGGGACAGGAAGTGGGCAGTGTTATGCTACATAAGATAGCATAGCTATGAAATCTGCCAAGATTGACATAAATACTAATTGTGCCAAGCTATGTTACGTTTGCCAGCTACTTTGTGTGGGGTGGCGTCACACTGGCCATTTCTGCTTAGAACTAGACCAAACATAGTCCTGCAGTTTTAAAGAAGGCAAGAGTTTTACCACCATCACCACTTTTTCCATACCTTCACACTTCCCCACATCTGATATTACAGCAAACAAGGTTATCAACTTCCGCTCCATATGGGACCATATAAATGAATTCACAGACATCTGTTGATAAAATGCTACTCAATCTGGAGAGTTTATTACATGTTGTGAACAAGCATATCAGCAGTGCCCTGTTTTGCTGAGTAATTATAGATAAGAAGTGACAAACTGTTTTCCTGTTCCTTATCCCTTTTATGTAAGCTCTATTTCACTGGCAGATTATCATACCTTGCTGAAACACTCCAAGGCAGAGTGTTTCAGCATATTCTCTTATGCAGAAAAATAGTTGCCAGAAAAAATGGTTGGATTTCAATCAGGAGGTTTATTTTCTAAGGGAGCGCCACTATGGACTGTTCATTTTCAATTACAGTTTGTTCTTTTTGGCAAGCTGTGTCTCTCCCCTGCTATCAGTGTGTTTTTGAACCATGGCTAAGTTGCAGATTAGATAGGGCACCATTTGAAGTCGTCCATATGCAGACTTTGTCCCCTGTTAGTTATTGCACCTGTTTGCTCACCGTCCACAACCACTGAATACACATTCATGCATCAAAAAGACTCTGAAGTTTTTCTATGTTTTTTGCTTGACATGATCCGACATCCATGACAATCCACAAAATCCGTTTTTCCAGGTTTCAGTTAGCTTTCTGCGCTGGAATCAAAGCCTCCATCTGAATAGAAACATCCTGTCTGTACTTTAACTCTAGGTTAATTGTGCCAACTTCTGAACTCCTGGTCAATAAATCCACCCTCTAAAGGTACACTTAGAGCTCCAGGCTATACACAGAGTCTTGTGTATCTGCATTGCTACTGACAGGGTTAAGATAGGGTAAGAGTCAGGATCTTGGTCCAATTACAACAAGAACTCATATTTAGGATTAACATCATATTTGGGAATAGATTAAAAAGTAATTCTAATGATTCTATGCCACTCTTTATGTTTGGTTTAGCTAGAGAAGCTCCAGTGTCATCAGTGGATATGGATATTGGTTCCTTTAAACATTGAACATGGTTTTAAAAAAAACTGCACTGCACTTACACCTTCCAGATGTCACGATTCACAATTTATCTTATTTGTATTGTCCTGTGTCTAAGAGGTTAGAAAATATAGTTATCTAGGCTTGTCTTTGGCTGTCTAGAGATAAGAGATTATTTAAAAGACAAATGTACAGTGAGGAAATATCATACAGTTGGAGCACTTTTCTCCAGAGAATGGTTTTGAGATTGAACAACTAAAATCTGAAGTTTTTATTTGTGAGGTTTGGACTGACTGGAGGAAAATGTTCTGACTCCCTGATTCTCTTGTACCAATCTTCTTTAGAAAAAGAGAGAAGGCTCTGTACTCAGTGAATGGCTGACATGTCTAAGGAACATGTGCATTTGACAATATACATCAGTTGAGCACAAACCAGCAGCATTATCTCTGATTGTATGTGACAGAGCTCACTGCTTGGCTTAGTGAAAAACAAGGCATTAACCTCCAGCAAATAGACTGCATTAAGCACTGTAATCTTTTCATAAATCCAAGCACACAATGTCTGATTATGAGTAATGGGATCACATCTGTCACCATTGACTCACTGTGTCCTTCCACCATTGATGGAACATTCCTGGAAGGAGAAAGGCTTAGTTTGTGATGCAGGATTTCTTTGGGATATATTTGCATGTATAAACTTTTTCTTAGTTCATATGTCGAACAAATTACTCATTTATTGGAGATGAAATGTTCCATATCTTAGCTTTTTAGAGTTAGCATGGCCTGAATTAACATAATTTTGTCTAGTTAGGTAAAAAAAAATCCACTGACTCTAGTTTAGTTCTTGCATAGCAACAGGAACATTCAAAAGAAAAGACAGGAATCATTTCTTTTAGTCAGGATTTTACTGAGGAATGAAGAAAAACACAGGAAAAGTGCTACTGTTCTGTTTGTATGTGCCAGCTAAACACACGAGTCATCTCATTCATCCAGATCTCACCCATCCTGTTTTGTTGTTGCATTGTGGGTATCAGAAACCGCCAGTACTCTCTTATATTGTGGAGAAAAATAGCAAAAGTGTAGGGAACTGGAAACATAGGCTTATAAATCACAAATGCTACCATGAACTACACACTATACATGGTTAAAAACAATTCATTTCAGAAGGGTATTTTTTTGTCTAGAGAAAGAAGGACATCTCCATTTGTGATTGTCCCTGCCTGTCTGTTTAAATGGACAACCATGTCTCAGTATGTTTGCAGTTGTGCCATACTCTTTCCACAGTCAGTTGATAGATTATCCATTATGAAACTTTTCTTTGACATAGAAAGCTCCCCTGGACTCGTGTTTCTGTGTCTGGATCCAGAGTTGTGTTTTGTCTGTTTCTCTGAGGGTTTTCTTTCCTATGTCCACCTAAATGCTTGCTGAGTATGAGGAATTGCTGCAGAGTTAACACATCAATGCAATCAACTATTGCAAACTCTAGTGCAGGAGCAGAGATAGCTGTACATTGAGTGACTCGATGCAATTACCCTTAAATCAGAGGAGGTCCAACTCCAAGATCTAAACACTTGGGTTTTTGATTAAATTACACATCCTATGTAGTATTTGTTAAGGTAATTGGTAACAAATGGACCAAATGGGGTTGAATTTGTATGCCTGCTATGCTTGTAAACATATTTTCAAAAATCTTTGTGATGTTCTCCTTCCACTTCCCAATGCTACATTATTTTGTTCGGGTCTCTCACACAAAATACTCCCAAAATCTATTCCAAAATGTGGGAAAGTTTACATATAAATTAGATTGGTCTGGACTCCAATCTAATTTAAAACAAATACATTTCCAAAATTTATGTAAGAAAAATAATATATTTTTGGCTAAACATCATGTAGTTTTATGTATTTCAGACATTCAGGTCTCTTTTCCTTTTGGGAACCTTCAGTGCACTAAAAATAGCACCTGCACAGTGTTTTTATGTGTGTGTGACTATAGCAATTTACTGTATTATAAAGTTGCCCCTTCACTGCCAGTTTCCTGCTGGACCAGGAAATGGACATAAAGCAGTGAGGCAGGCACCCCTTACCCTCTGTAACTTTAGAAGAGCTCAGTGTTTTGGCCCCTCTGAAGTAGAGAGAGGTAATATTTCACTGGCTGCAGGCCAACAGGTTACTCAGTCAAAGCTGTATTTCTCTTTTCACCAAACTCTTTATCTTTTTTTTTTTTTTTACATTTTGCCGTCTCAATCTGCCTTGCTGGTAGTTGTGCTCTTGGACTGGATCACATACAACTTCCATGAGCTTGCAGTATTTCCAGCTCCCACCTGCTTGTATACACTGATTCGTTCTCAGCGGCTAGGCGTTGAAGCAGAGTTTGCAGTAGCAACACTGCAGCCTGTGTGTACTTGTCATCTATCATCAGGTTTGTGGCTTGTTGTCTTTGACAACTGATTAATCTGCGATCACAACACCACAATCTGAGATGGTGACAAATGTATTACAGTTTGATTTAGCAATTCATTTGGACTCTCGGAGCAAAAGCAAGAGGCAAAATGAGAGGAGAGATCTTATTCTGTATCAAAAAGTGAAGATGATGCAGCGAACTGTGTACTGTATGAATACCGGCTGCAATGCAACTGTAACCAACCTGACTGCCCCACCTTCGGCGCTGCTTTCATGTTCTCGTAGCTGCAGAGTTGGCTTAAAGAACAAGCTGGGACAAAGCCTGCACATGTGTTTCCCACAGCACCAACACTGATATGTGTACTGTGTCGTGCTGCAGCCGCGCCAAGCTGCCTCCATGGAGTCCAACCCACAATCAAAAGTGAAAAACACTTTCAGACGATCAACAGAAGTGCCCTCCACCCATGCAGCCATAAACTCCCTGACTTTGGTCACAATCCCTAAAATGTAGATATTACAGAGCTCAGAAACCTCCACCATAAACATGGGATAATGAATTATGTCAAAGGAAACTGTTGGTGAGTCAAATTAAAAATGAGAAACATATGAGTTTTTCATGTTTGCTGAAATGCGCCACCCTCTCTCTCCTGATGTAGCGGGTTATACTTGGACTCAGGCCTAGTGCCAGTATGTCAAGGAGCTGCACATGGTTTCCCTCATGCCCCTGCTTGAAGTTGCTTGTGCGCCGCTCCAGGGTTTAATGTCTGTATATGCGTCAGCCAAAGCTTACCATTGGCAAATATAGAGCCACTTAGAGTACAGAGTTTACAGGAAAACCTTTGATTTTCATCAAAGTAAAGACTTGAGCTTGTTGCTTTCTTCCAGATTTATCGCCTAAAATGTTAGAAAACACCTACTTTAGTAACTTTGGGCCTGATTTAAATAGGGATGCGTAATATTGATTAGGTATTAAATCATAATATTGTCTTTGGGACGTCAAATCCCAAAAAGTTGCCTAAAGTAAAATAAACAAAACTTTTTAGATGTTGCCATAAATTCTCAATAAATGAGCCATAATGCCTGATCTTCCTTTTCAGCAGGTAGAATATTATATTATTACGACTTTGTTAAACCAAACCTGCTTATATTATTTACAGTGGTAAGCATCACTAACCAAAAATTTAATTGTTAAAGCAAAAATCATAAACATTAGTTTAATGCTAAAGTGCTAAATCAACAAAGTATTTAAATTAATCTATGTTTATATTCACTACAACATAGATCATCACTCAACAGGGTCTAATTTGATATAGTAAACCGACCTGAATGGTTGCGCTTCGGGAAGTGATTCTTTGGAACAGACAGTTAGTGGACATGTGCCCATCTCTAATTATTTTAGAAATAGTTATTAATTATAGTCACTGAATTTAAATTCTGAAATCAAGATAAAAATGGAAAAAAGGGATAACTGGACCTTGTTTCAACTAAATAAATATGTTACATTGGAAAGCAGGAACTAACCAACTGGTTTCAAAAAAACTACTAGCACACAGTTTTGTTGGACAGGAACGAGAAGCTAAACTTCAACAATGACGGATAGTCTGGGTGGGTTTATTTCTATTCTCAACAGGGATTGAAGCGTTGGCACATTGTTATGTATGTTGCCAACAATCCTGAGTTGTTAATCAGGATTACACTGACACAAGGTGTGCTGCTTTCTGTTGACATGCAAACCAAACGTCATGTCATCGATTCTTTCAGAAAAATGAAAAATTCTCAGTTGTATGTCATTCCAGATTGTAGGATGTCTGCAAAAAAAATCCTGCTATGGTTGGCCAGGCGTTAATGCTCCGTAGATATCTTGGGTAATATCTTTTACCAGAGGGTAAAACACATGGATAGGATTGGATACAGCAGGATTTAGAAGAAAGTCTCAAAATATATGTTGTGAGTCAAAGGATTGAATATAAAGCTCCAAGTGTTATTTCTCCATCAACAGACAGTTCCATGACTTCATGGATTTAAAAACAAAATCATATTATCAACACACTTCTCTTGCCTTTGGACATAAAGAACGTCTTGTGACAGCCTGTCTGGTTGTTTTGGGAGGTTGTGGGAACCAACATACGGTAAAACAAGAGTGACTAGCTGTGCTCCCACTACCAGGATCACTTAAGTTCATTAGTGGAACACAACATTTACTTTGTTGACCTACGACCATAGGGCAGCGCTGTATTTATCAGTGCTAGACTGAAAATTGGGTAAAATTAGGAAGGTATTAGCAAAGTAGTTAACTGTACTATTTATTGGACATTTGGTGTGTGTAATGGGTTCTGATAGAGTATGAAAAAACATTGGACCAATAACTTAATTACAAAAACATTTTAACAACGATTGTATTCTGTATGTCAGTAGCTGGTCAAGTTATTACAAGTCTGTCAAAAATAATACTGTTTTATGTTGGTAAAGACTTCCAGGGTGGATTGTATTGAGTTTGAAACAACTATACACTGTCCAAGTTGTGATTTACTTCTGTAAATCAATTATTTATTACTGTAAATCAATTATTTACTTCACAACTTGGGCACCATTACCATTGCTTTTTGTTTAACATGCTGCTTTTTTAATGTTGCTAGCTATCTGTAATTTAAAAAAAAAAACTAAAACACTCACAGATATTTACTGCAATTCAGACGATTGCTGACAAATTTAGAAAACTTGTAAAATTTTCATTCAGGTTTTAGCTAGTCATTTTGCATTAGCAAGACAGACATAACTCTATTAATGAGCTATTGCTGACCAAACTTCAACGTGCTTTTAATTTTAATCCAGCCTGTTGAGTCCTGACAGAATCTCTGTTTAGTTGAATATGAAACCTGTTAGTTAAAAACAGAAGCGTGAAGCTCACTGGGCCTCCTGCTGTGTTAACTCTGCTTCGAGGTTCTACGTTAACTAAATTAAATGAATCGTTGCGTAAAAACCAGAATGGTTTAAGGCAATTGGTTTATATTCAGTTCTCTAGTAATAGTAAATAATTTGGCTTAATAGTGTAAATGGAGTGATAAAGCTAATGGCTTTGTCTTTAACTCAAGATAGACCTTGAACTTTGGCCTGTTTTGGGATGTTTATTCTAGTTATTCACTTTATAAAAGGATTAACTTTAAGATTTTGGTATTGCTCTATAAAGCACTAAACAGTCTTGGGCTCAAACACACTTTTAAATTACTTGTCAAATATAAACCGCCCTTGAGGTTTTGGAGACCTGCTTACTCTGGTCCGGTTCCCAGGACCAGAACTGAACAAGGTCAGATTAGCTTTTTATGTTCCTAGAATGTGAAACAAACTCCCTGAAAACCTGAGAACAGAAACTGTTGCCTTTAAATCTAGAGTGAGAAAAATAATTGTTTACAGAAACTTTTCATCAGCTTGGGATCTAAAATTATATCACATAATTATATTTCATTTTATGCAATGTTTGTCAAATTCTTTATTGTTATTTTAATATTTCTGTTGGTTTTGTGGCAAAAAAACAAAAATAAAATTTGCGGATGAATGATGCTGTGTATGCTTGGTCTTGCCTAGAAGTTGCTAAATATATGAATAAATGTTTTTTTTCAATATCACAGAAGCAAGAAACAAATGAAACATTTACTCTATCTAGCATCACGTTGATAGCTTTGGGCATTTTGTGTTAAGCTGCTGTTGCACTGTTTGCTATCTCAATTTGTATAATAGTAAAGTGATAAATATTTGCTAGATGGGTTTAAAATTGAAACAATGAAAGTCAATTTGTAAGAACATCAAGTCATGCCACATCTTTAAAGTAAATACTTTTGGTTCACGCTTCATAGAGGATGAGTGGCTTAAAATTCATCACAAGAGAAGGAAGAACTACATTACATTTGTTGTGAACTTACAGTGTCAATTTATATGATCATGTAGGACAAATGTCAGGTGGTCAGATAACTAGAGCATTTGCTGACTTCAGGGGCGCAACTACACATTATTCAGCTGTATGTGAAAACATCAATCGACTCCTTCACCATGACGTACCTTCCTTCAGGGGGGCGATTTATGTTTTCGCATACACCTGAATAATGTGTGGTTTTGCCCCTGCCCCTCTGGGGCTGCGCCCCCCTGGTGCTGCGCCCCTATACGTTGCATGTGCTCCATACCCACTTTTTGCGCCACTGGCTTACTTGGTCAGAAATTAGTAGTCTACATTTTCAGCATAAACAATGATTAAACCTCCGTCGGTGCAGACTGAGCATCTGCATAAGGTAGCATGAGATTAAGGGGTGTTGTTCTTTAATATTTGTTGCAACATTTGAGCTACGCAGTAGATTCAATCGATTTGAATCAAATTGACGTCTCAGTTGTGACGCTTCCCTGATGAAAGTTTTTGAAATGACTAAATATTTGCGTTAAATGATTTCGATGGCAATCCAATTGTAGCACCAGATGCGTAGAAAGGTGATACCGGTCTGATAAAAGATGACATATGTTCCAATGTCGTGACATCCAAGGCATAGCTGCAACCTCAAAACATGTTGTTACAGACTGACCTTGAGTCCAACACTGACCTGATTATTTGTTTAATGACTGTATGTCAGATAAGATGAGAATAACATAATAACGTAAGCTACATAGGTTTTTGATGTTTTTTTTCAGGATTTTCTCTTCTTTTAGGCATGGGTCTTTCAAGTAATGAGTACAGTTTGCGGTATGCGTGTCTGGAGTGCAAATAGGCAAACATAACCGAGAATGATGTTTTTACATCTCTGTGAATTATCACCTTCATGTCTAAAGCAGGCTGTGGTCACTGTGAAACTGATCTTTGTTACAGATTAATTTGATCTTAACAGCTTCACTAACATATACAGATGCACATGTAGCATGTGGAGGAACTACTCTGTCATCCACTTAACCCTTCGCTGTCACAGCAGCCGAGCTGGCTGGACCCCGTAGTGACCACGGCAGATCAGGACAGGAATAGACCTGGCCCAGGTTAACTGTGCTCATGTGTTGAGCTAAATATGGGATGGCTCTTTGACTTCACAGAGAAGTTGCATGCAAAGTATTACACCTCTCAGATTACCCTCATCTAAACAGACACAACTTGTTTTTTTATCTTATTGGGAAACGTGACTTAATTCAGTACTTTTTCTTTCAGGAAAACTTTTTTTTGTTTTTGTTTTACCAAAGTTTAGGTTTGTTTTTGTCCACTTTGAAGTACTTTAAATGTTTTAACAATTTTGGTCAGATTTAATTCGAAAAAAATGTACAAATATATAATATATAATTTTTGGCTTGATAAAATGTGGTGGATCTCATTCGTTGGTTTCTTCGCCGCAGGTTCTCCCGGTCCGATGAGCTGTCAAGGCACCGCCGCTCCCACTCCGGTGTGAAGCCGTACCAATGCATCGTCTGCGAGAAGAAGTTTGCTCGCAGTGATCACCTGTCAAAACACCTCAAAGTCCACCGCTTTCCCCGAAGCAACAGGACAGGACGCTCTGTAAATGGACCCCTCTGACCCCCGACGTGACGGAGTGACGCTCAGCGGAGGAGACGGAGGGAGGGCTGGATGTCTGTGACGAAAGACTGAGCAGGACAGTCCAAACACCCTTAAAAGGCCTCAGTAAAGGGCTGTATGTGCGTGTGACACGCGTTCTTGGTACTGTGATAATTTATTGGGTAACGAGGAGAAGACTGTAAGATTTTAGAAAACTAAACAGGAAACTGTTACTTGACGCAACAATGTCACAGGTGGAATAAGCCTTTCATATATAGAAATTTCATCCTCAAATCTTTTAGCTTATCTGTGTAGAAGACAAATTTGCTATTTTTACACTTTTAGGAGGATCTTATGAACAAATCATCCATATCGATCTATTTTCTTCAGTCACTGAAGAATCTACTACTTTTTAAAATCCCTCTTTTTTTACCTTTCTAATAATTGTTTTGTTTTTTTTTTACAAGGAAAACAAATTATTGTCCAACAATGAACATGAAACATGAAAATGGAGCCTAAATATATAACAGGATGTTACAGCAGGCTTGGTTAAATTCTTTCTCAAGGATTCCAAGGTAGCAGATGCATCAACATTCCTCAAGCTTTAAAAAGGTTTCCATGGAGCCCCAGAGTCTCAAAATTGGGAAAAATGTTGAAGAAGCTCCACAAAATAACAAAGCTCAGTTTCATGTTGATTTACTGCTCTCCATTGTAAATCATCACACTGTGTAATTAGCACTGTCGCATAGGAAATTTGTCCTATATGCCAGTAGGAGAATCTCTGAGTAGATTGTGTTGTTTTACTGCAGTCTGAGTCAGTTTAATGTTGATTCTCCTCAAAAAGCTTCTATCAAGTCAAAACCTATTTGGATGGACGACTGTGACTTGAAGCTGGAGCTAAATGGTCCTGTGTGTCCGCATCACAACTTCTGACAACTTCATGACCTGGTGATATTTCTCCATATCATTCATAATTTTATGTAATTTCACTTGCCTGGTGTCACTGTTGTGAAATAGCAGTACCTAATCTGAATAAGCTGAAACAAGTTTTCTTCTCTTCCACTGCCAAATGAAAATAGATTTTGAATGTGAACATCAATAGTTTATCTTATCTGACTTAGAAATCATCCAAGGTTGTCAACATAAAGGTGATCTGCGCTGTAACTGTCCAAAGCAGACTTTAAGAGAAAAATTGGGTAAGATACTGGACCATTAAAAAATATACTGGAAAGTTCAAAAGATGAAAAGTTCATATTTTCTAAAGTGACATTCTATAAAGTTGTATGCAGTTTTAGTTTCCTGATTCTCTACTCTAGAAACAGGAGAGTTTGTACTCTGAGTAGAAACTCATTTCTGTGGTAGAAACTCGACAAGAAACTTCTAAAAGGTTTCTACAAACTTTCTACAAGTTTGTAGAAATGATGAGAGACACTCAGTCAGGTGGAAAACTAACAGTGAGATGGACCTTCTAGCTACCTAGATATTTTAAAAACCCAAACAGGAATTGTCCAGAGTGACTTAGTTGTCAGTTCTGTCAGCAGATAATAACCATCTACAGCTTCAAAAGAGACACTCAACTGAGACTTAACAACAAACTTTACAACAGTCACTTGTGAAATAGTTGACTTTTGACATCTACTTGAAAATTACATCTTGTAAAAATGAACATTTTCATGTTGTTATTTGAATAAAATAAGCTAAATTAGCAGCCTTTGTTATCCTTCTACTGCTCTGAGGATTATTTCACTGTTTTTACACCGTTATTGCAATCCACCAACTTTCTTTTAAGACTATTGCTGTTAATAACTTTGACTAACTTTGACGAATCTCACTGAAACAAAACAGCTGTCGCTCTAAGGTTTATAGCAGGATCTTTTTTTGGGGGGATTTGTTTGGTTAATATCAATAATTTTGAGATCTGACATGCAGATTTAATGTTTTTACTAATCTAATTGCCATTTATTATATAAGTCTTAAACATAAAAATCAGAAATGCTACACAGAGAGTAATTTTAAATCACAGAAAATGAAGACATTAGAGGAGTATTCTCATTTATGTATAAAA
The DNA here is from genome assembly GCA_903067075.1 of Micropoecilia bifurca. Classification (NCBI taxonomy): domain Eukaryota; kingdom Metazoa; phylum Chordata; class Actinopteri; order Cyprinodontiformes; family Poeciliidae; genus Micropoecilia; species Micropoecilia bifurca. Next base: position 6,509 of record CAEGAF010066768.1, on the reverse strand, counting down.
CTACATAGGAATAACATTTATCTGATTCCTGGTAAACCCAGATCAACATGCTGTGTTTTGATGCATTTACTGATTCAACATAGTGGGACATTTTAGTTTTGGAATATTTTATGGGCACAACATCAAAATTTATAACCATTGGTATTGAATCTTAGTAATGGTCATGGAAAATTGGCTGATGTTAACCACTGAAACTTGGACTGGCCGAGAGTTAGAAAATAAAAATACAGTGTCTTGTTCATAAACCATTGGTAGAGTCACTTTAATTTGTGGAGTGTTTGGGTTCATCTTGAAAAATATACAAAGAAACTTGAACAAATTTAACTGGACTGTTTTCTCTTTTCTTACTGGATTCATTTAAACTGGAAGTTATTGCATCACGTAACTCATCTCATTTTTGTTTTCATTAAAATAGGTTTGGGTAAACATGCAATAAAAAGCATTACTGAAATGCTACCCTCAGTTTTCAACATGTCATGTCTGCCTTTGTCCTTTATGGAAACAGTGTTGGGCTTTTTGCCACATCACATTTTCCAAAAAATTAAGTTTTCCTCTTTTTTCCCTCATCTCTGCATGAATCATCTCATGTATCTCTTCATCTCAGCTGAACTTAAGCCAAATGTGCCACAGCAAGGCAGGACTCGGTTTCTGTGCCATAAATGTGACAGGTGTTTTTATTCACATTTAAAACAATGATTGTTGACAGGTTTTGTGTGTTGTGTTCATTTTCTCAGTGATTGACGGATCTATTTGAATGCTCAGCACGTGGCCCTTGATGCTGTATGTAGAAAGTGTATTTGCTCTGTCAGGCATTCCTTCCATGCACACAGAAGACACTTTCTGAATATGTATTAAAGATGTGATCCATGAATGTATGTAAATACTGTACATGCATCAGAAAGGACAACTGCTTGTAATATCTGTGATTGTGAAAGATATGTTTGTTTTTTTTAATGTAGAAAAACTGTACATAACAAAATATTTCAAATACAAAAATATATATGTATACTGTAAAATAAGGAGAATATTTTTTTTGGTGTTCCCAGACCACATATGTTAAAGTGGCTCAGTGAGTATATGGATATGGTTTCAGATTTACCTGACCATCTATTTTTCCAAAATCGTCTAGTACCAAAGTCATGTCAGCTGGTGAAATAGCAGCTTCTACATGATGCATCATAAAATATCTCCTGAGTTGTTTACAAAATGTGGTCTGTACTCACTAAAAATAAGAATTTACTCAAATTCTTATATATATATTTTTGCTTTGTTCTACTATGTAAAACACATTTACAATAAAATTCTAAAGCTTAAATCCTATTGTTGTTCCTCTGCAACTGATTTATAGCAACTCATATCTTGGATGTGATTTAACTTTAATAATCCCAGTTAGATTCAGTTCCCATTTTTGCAATATGTTTCCAATATTACTGGACTTCAAATCTTTTGTTTGGTTTTTTTTTCTTTCTGGTATTGTAATTCAAATAGGAGTTCCAGGGTTTCCAGGTGTGAAAAAGTTATGAAATGGAAAACAGAATATAGAAATATATTTGAGTTTGAAGAATTTACTCCTTAATCTGTGAGTTTATCATCTAACCAATCCTGTTTCAAAAAGTGACAGAAAAGCTCTGAAGGTCCAAACTTTGATGTTTAAAGTCCTTAAGGGGCACAAAACACATTTTTATGTAAAAAATAAAATAAAATAAAGATACATTTATATCATAAGGATCGTCAGACTAATTTAGATCAGTTCAAATGTTTAAATCTTGCCACAGCAGTGGAGTTTTCTTGGCTAAATGCACACTTGTGAACTTTGGTGCCTTCAGTTTCTGCATGTTAGAACCACAGTTCTTACCCAGCATGAATTTCATGAATTTAAGCAGGTACATCTGCATCAGATTCCTGTCCTGACTTTTTGCGCCTAATCTGTTTAGGACAGCACTTCTGAGACTCCTGTTCTAAGAAGCCTGAATAAGACGTTTTGACATAAAAAATGTGCAGGAAGCCTGGACTCTGCCTTTTGAAGGCAGAATTTGGTACAATTAAATACTTGATCTGTATCAGAAACGGTTTTTTACAAGCACAACAGTCTCTAAAACAGTCTAACTGCGGTTTGCTTTCACACAGCACTGTGGCAAACGAACCAAACCCTGAGAAAAACCCGTTTCCACCTCCCCTCCCCCACCCTCGCCTGTGGGGGCGCTGCACCAAAAACCACTTAAAGAAACAACACGAAAACCTCAGAAGAAGACACTCAACTCAACTTCCTTCTTCATAAAATGTAAACAAAACGGTCTCAAGAGGTTAGCAGATGTTTAATTGATCTTTTTTGTCGGCTGTTTGTTTTGGCTGTATTTACCCAGAAGGCATTGCGCTGTACCTCACGCCCTGCCTATGAAATGTCTCGGGTCTACATCTACATTTGAACCCCACAAGAGTTCACTTCAACCGAACCGGGACCCAGGTCTGTAGACGCTGTAAAAGTATATGTAACAGTGATAAACAGTAAAACTATGACAGAAAAATTATTAAAATATAAAGTGATCTAAAACTGTTAATTTGATGTGAAGTTACCGCAAATAAATGTATGTGTTAAAGCAGTCATTTGTATAATTTTCCTCTTTCCTTTTTTTTTTTTTACAAAAATTTCCATAAAGTTTACAATGGTAGCGCTTTGTAATTTTTTTATTTATTTGTTGGGGAAAAAAATTACAAGTTTTAAAAAAACTTTATAGCTATGCCTGTAATATGACATGCCAATAGAAATACATGAATTATTAATAATAGCATGATATGTCAAAACTCAGAGTTGAAAGAAAGTTTTTAGCATCATTATACAAACCACAACCAACAGCATTATCTTTCAGATCATCTGTCCATTTGAGAAACCGCCACTTCTTACAATTATTAAAATTAAACTGAACAAATATTAATTTAAAATTCAGTTCAAACACAATTTGAGATTTTTGGATCCTTTATTCTGTTTGTAGAAACCCCAAAATGTGCATTTTCAGTTTTATTTTGACATTGGAACTGAATTAGAATTAAACAGGGATAAGTCTAGTCACTTTTAAGCTAGTCAAACATAAAATTAATAAAAAAAAATACTTAGGTAGTCTTATTCTAAACGGAGTCTAAAAGGAAGTTGTTTTTTTGCTACAGGTTAAATATTAGTTGCTCATAAACTTTCAATGGAATTTGAAGTGAAAAATTCTCTGTTTTTAACATCTTTAAAAGATTTAATAAAAGATAGATAGGTCATATTTATAGATCCACATATTCAGTGACTGCTGCTGGTTTCAAGAAATATTTTAAAAGTAACACAGTCCAATAAGATGCTTAGATGTGTGTGTCTCAGAAGTAGACCCAAACAGACTGTTTCCCGGAAAGTTGCATAAGGAAGAAGTCTGGAACACGTGATATTATGTCAGTATAAAATTTGGACCACATGGTAAATTTGCATGGAAATTATACCCCATTCTCTGGTCTTCCTATTTGCAGATATTTTTCCTCAAACCACTACACCCTCATCCCCCGAAAGCCCCCCACCCGAAGCCTCTTCAACAACACTTTGAAGAGTGGATGTTTCTTGGCATGCATTTGCTGAGTCATTGTGGAAAAGCAAATAGGTGGCCTTTTCGAAAGAGGTAGCAACGAACACCAAAACAAAAAAACCCGGGTGTCCCTGACTGCGCTGCTGTTGTCTCTAGACGTAGATCATGTTGATTTACGAGCCAGAGCAGCTTTAGAGTCACTCTGGGATGCAGCAGGAGGAGTTAATTCAACACATCTGGCCCTAAACTACCCTCCACACTCAAAAACGGGGCTCGTTTTCTTTTTTTTTTGTTGATGATGTTCGTGTTCAAGGGTCTAACTTTTATTGTGGAGGGAGGGAAAAAAACAGGGCGCAGAGTGCATAAATTTACCACACAACGAAACACATAAAAATACGTAAGATTGTTTTGTCTTTAAGAGCATCACGAAGCACGTTCAAACACCCACTTTATACAGAGTTGGACATTCAGGCAGGTAGAAGCTGCAGGGCAGTCATTAACAAAACTCTCGAGAATGTCTGAACGGCAAGGAAACAAACTGGAGTCTTTCATGGAACATCCACAAAACTAAAACGGAAAGAAGTCCTGTATGTAAATCAAAGAGATCTCCTCTAGTTCCTCTTGCTGTTTACAGAAGTGAATTTCCTGCTAACTTTAATGTCTCAGAATGTCATTTGGCTCTAATTAACTCAGTGAGCCCCTGGCAGTTTTGCCGTTTCAGGCTTGTAGATGACACACACACGCACAACCACACACACATGCATACAACATACCTACACTGAGTGAATTTCCTCAGAAATGCCAAGGCATGCTCACAGTAGAATCTTTTTTAAGAATTTCTAAAACTAATGTTTTTTTGTTGTTGTTTTTTCCACAAACACCAGCTCTGATGTACCTTTTACAATTAAAGTTTAACACCACTGCACTGCCTGTTAATAAGTATAGAAGCATAAGCAAATATTCTGAATTCCAGTAGCAAAGCCATAAACGCCCCACATTTCATCAGGTATCCATTCCAGATGTGCATTGTTGCAGGTGTGGCCAATCAAGGCAATTAAATCCATAAACCACAGAAAGATTCTGGCTCTGCCGCTGCGTGGCTGTTCAGCGTGGCATAGCGAATTTTGTTGACAGGGTGTTATGATGAACATGGTGCCTACAGGAGCTGAAGATGCAGCTGTTTCTCTTTGGAATTTACATCAAATCATTGTTGAAAAACCACATCATCTTCGCGCACATCTGATTGGCTGCAAGTCATATTCAGCAGACAGCGTTCTTGTTTGTTCTTGGAGAACACCACACACACTGTGATATCAGGCCAAGACATTCCAACATGTTGAATATCCTGGATTATAGATTGGGTTGGTCCCGATGTTCTCCCAAGCAGACCAGATCATTCTCTTTAGAATATCTTATGTTTATCTAAAGCAGTGTTTCTCAACCTTTTTTGGCCCAGCGCCCCCCCCAGCCCTTATCCAGGTCCCTCACCGCCCCCCAACAAAGAATTTGCAGGCTATTTTGCACTGATCATTATTTTATCATTAATATGACTATCACTATTGCAGATGTTTTGATTTTTATGTTTGTCTCTGTATTTATCATCAAAAATAATACATAATAATATAAAAATAATACCAGCGTCTATGAAAAATGCAATGGAAATTCAAGTTAAAATTGGTAGGCCTAACAGCAGCCAATCAAAGTGGAGAAAATATTCGTATTCTTTGAAATTTTCTAGTTGTTAAATATTCCACAAAATGACCAGATAAAAGATGTTCAACATGCCAGTTTAAACTTTGATCTATTTGCAAAATGACTGAGCTCTGCAACGTTAAAACATGGATAGAACTGTAACTACATTAATCTTCTTCTCTTCAGTGTTTCTGTGGGTTTCTGGTGGTGCAGCTCTGTGCTGCCTTCAGGAAGATGGGACATCAGAGCATCATCCATAAAACTTCACCAACATGGTATTTATTTCGCAAACCAGAGCTTTCAGTGGAAAAACTAAAGTTCCAGATCATTTTAATGCCATAAAAATATGAGACAGAAACATGAATTATATCTTCATATAGATCTGTCTAATGATTATAGATTAATAGTTTTAGTGGACAGAAATGACAAAGAACAAATCTGGTTCTTAATCAAATCCTAATGAGTCAAATTGAAAGTGTCATGGAGTCATCAGCCTCATGACATTAACACTGACATGAAAAATAATATTGAAGAAATATATCAAATTTAATTAAAAACATAAATTAGTGATCAGTTCTTTACTGTTATGGTCTGTAAGATCTATTTATTCTCAGTACTAGATATGGTCTCAACAAACCCATAGCACTTCAACAATATTATTTTACCTTTTATCTGGAAATAGTGTCTTTTTATTTTTGCCATACAGTCCTCTGTATTAATTATTGCTCAAAAGGTCTTGCCATACAAGCTTATTCCTCAGCATTTGTGTTGAGAAAAACTAAAGCGTAGCGTCCTCTCTTGGTTTATTGCTATGTCCACTTAAGTCTCTTTCCTGTTGCTACATTTATTTTATTATTTATTGACGCTATTCACCATCAGCGAACTCATCACCTGCGGCTCCGTCTAATCATCATGTGTTTCACATCATGTGTTGATTTTTTCATTGTTTAGCGTCGGGTTCTCTGTTTTTATGCCGTAATTCACATCTAGTTCGTCGTTCCGTTTTGCGCAATGTGGCGTCTTTTATTTTCTCTCTTCTTTTTTTTCCTTTACCGCATATGGTGCCGGGCGGTCGGGAAGCGTATCGATGGGGAAAAGGCATTTCTGCATTCTGATTACTGAAATGTAAAAGTGCTGTGTTGTTCTATCACCCCGTTTTCATACCGGATTTTATAGCGTATTAACGCTATAAAATGAACGCTCTCTATCTGGTGTCACCATGGAGGGATTTCTTTATTTAAATAGGTTCATTTTTCAGAGGGA
>CAEGAF010066758.1:0-11156 GCA_903067075.1 Micropoecilia bifurca | reverse complement strand
TCAAAAGTGTTACTTTAACACCAGCTGACTTGGACACATATAGACACTTTTGGGTGTTAATTCAACACTGGCATTTTCACTGTGTGCAAATGAAAATCAGGTTTCTGTTGCAAATCTAAAAGTCAATCTAAAAGGTTCATTTCTCACAATCCTTTAATGTGAACAAGTCCATGTTGTGAAAATGATGTAAGATGTAAAAATATAGATCATGATACAATTAAACCTTAAAATGAATGAGGAAAGGATTTTCTCCTCTGTCGAAAAAGACACAATGCTTCCTCCATCTTTTCCTCCTCAGGTGTAAAAACACAATAAGCGTGAAAGACTCGTTGTACTTGTTAAATATATTATCACCGACTGATTGCACAGTTTTCACATTGCAGAGCTCGATGTGAAGAGACAGGAGAGCCATGTTGTTGTCAAGCTGAGCGTAAAACACGACGGTCGGGTGAATTGTTGGAGATATTTTCAGCCAGAGAAAAACACGAAGTTGAAGCTTTTCCAAGAAAGTGACAAGCTGGGAGTCGTCAGATAAAATGTGAAACACCTTGAGGACAGAATTAGAAATAGAAGAAGGTTGTCTGGTTGCTTTGGCTCTCGCTACGCTAATCTCTGGTTGTGAAAAGGTTCCACCTGCATTTGGTGCTTCCTCAGCATCAGAGCTGCAAATCAGCTGAGAGCCGCAGCCTGAAACACAGAGCGTTTCTAATCCTCCACTGATGGAACGGAGATTTTCATCAATACAAAGTAAGAGCAGCACAGCGTCAACAGGTTTTTAAGTAGTAAAGATATTCCTTTTCAAAAAGGTCTCCCAAGTCAATGAAGTTGAGTCAGTGCAGCTAGTTGCTACCCAACTGATAAATAGAATAATTTAATTCAAAATATGCATGGTATTATTATAAATAATGCTGTGAAAAGGGATTATTTGTTTATTATTTGTTTATTAAAATATTTTGCATCAAACCATTTGTCATTGTGCAATTTAACATTTTGAAAATAAATACATTAAACAAAACACAGAAATTTGGCAAAAGGTTTTTTGATAAAATCGTTTTGGTGCTATAGGATGAAGTGTTTTTCTTTTTTGGTCAAAATTGGTTTGTTTTTGCAGAACCACAATGGAAACACTTTATTTGCATCAAACAATCAACAACCAGATGTTGCCAGTACACAGTAAAAATGCCGGTGTTGAATTAACACCCATAAGAGTCTATATGTGTCCAAGTCAGCAGGTGTTAAAGTAACACTTTTGAAAGTGTTAAAAGATTGACACCCTTTTTTTTTTTTGTTAAATTAACATTGGTCTATAATATTGAAATGGGTTTAAGAAAAGTTAAACTTTCCATTTCTGTGTATTGTTTGAATATTTTCCACTGGATTTGATTGATATTGACACTTTGTGGGTCAATTATTTATGTTTTTAACACCACATTGTGTTTCGTGATCAACTCTACACTGGTGTTACTTTTAATATATTTTAACACCAGCACCATTGCAAATGTTAATGTGACTCTGTAGTGTTGAATTTAACACCAGGTGACTTGGACACATATAGACACTTTTGGGTGTTAATTCAACACTGGCATTTTTACTTGTGACTGTTTCCGTCACAAATAAAACTCTGTCAATGCTCCACTAGTGTCGAATAAACACAAATTTGCAATTGGGATGAATTAAGAAAAGCAATTAATTAACATGTGAATAAGTTTGTTTATGCGACAAACGATAAAAAAAATAATTCTCCTCCTACTTCCTGTCGTCTTCTTTGTCATTTCGCCCAGATGACTATTGTGATGCAAAAAAAGTGTTTCCATTGCAGTATCATGTAAAGAAGCTTGTGATTTTATTTGCATTTCTTACTTAAAGAAATACAAATAAAGAAATTGGAAATTTATTCAGTTTTTTTTATACATTAGTGGAATACTGACAAAGTTTTGTAACGGAAACGCAGTTGGCGGCATAATAGTGTTTTCATTGTGGTTTTTTTGTCATGGCCAAATAAAACAGCTTATCCACCAAAACTACTTTTTCAAAAAAGCTTTAATTTCTGTTAGAATCGGCGTGTTTGTTTCCATTAAGTGTATTTATTCTGAAAATGTCAAAATGATATGGTGAATGGAAGCCCAGCTACTATTTACAGTGTTCTGGAGATGCTTTTTGATGCTAAAATATAAAAAATATATAATAAATAAAACAAACAATCCCCTTTCACAGCTTATCTTATAGTAACACAATTACTGCCAGGATTCTGGGTAGTTTGAGTTTTGATTCTTTGTTTTCTGTTTCTTCACTTTTTTCAGTGCAAGTCCTTTGTTTAATTTTTCACTCGAAGACTTTTTGATTTATCTGTTTTTCTGCGATGGCCCTAAATAATACGCATCATGACAGATACAAAGTTTTTCCACCAGCTTTCTGAGTAATGATCCATATTTTCTTTATCTGCAAACTGTTTTAAATGAATAAATGTATTCATGCAGAGTTTTAATTTATTTAGCGTTTTTTAAAGTCACCATCAGGTCAGACGTTTATTTAACACTAAAGCTGATGAGATGCAAGTACATGCAAAGATTTTCTTGCTAATGTCAACCTTGCATGTTAATGAGAGAGAAGATGGATCCTACATCAAAAACTTCAATAAAAACTGGATGAAGATGAAAAACTTCATTTAAATTCTTGGTGGCGGCTCCTATGGGGTTATATCAGTCGCTTTATGATTTATTTGAGCCGTTCTGTATCAACCACTGCAAACATTTCAAAATAAAATGAATGGATGATGCTCCAAAGATGAGTCCATGACAGGAAAACAACCAAATGCAATTACCTCTGATTGATTCTGCTAAAACTGGTCAAAAACAGCCAGAAATGTTGAAAAATCTTATTTTTATAAGTCATTTTATTTATGTTTTCTGCATAATCATGGTGATTATGGTCCTACTTACTAAGGCAAAGTTATCCAAATATTAAAATTTAGTGTCTGAACTTTGTTTTGAGTGAATAAAATCTGAAATAAACTCTAAATTCAGTTTTTTTAAGGTAATCATTTTCAACACGTTGATGTGTTGTACTGTTTTGCTCTCTGATTTCTCAATTATGTGAAATGTCTTTCAGATTATTGCACAGAAACAAATCTTCAGTTGTTCTGTGTTTGGCTGTTTTTCAGTTTGTTTAATGAACATTGACAAATCTGTTTGTTTCTAATGTTCTTCTATGTTCAGAAAATGAAAACAAAACTCAATCTTAATGATATACCTGTGTTTTCTGTTCATTTCTAATTTAAATGTTGTTTATGGAATAAAATGTTTGTTTTTATTCAGAAAAAAAATATTTAAAGAGCTTCAAATCCCCCTTTTACGGAAAATAGTCCTCATCTATGAGTTAGTTCACCATTTTTTTAAATGTAGCTTTGGATAAATTTAAGATTTGAATTAATTTTGATTCTATTGTACTAACAGAAAGGAACAATTTTAAAACCAATTTTATTAATGTTAATTTCAAAATTAGATTACTTAATGTAACATTTTGTGGATTATAAAAATTGTAGTTCATACAACTTTGCAAAAACAGAAATTTTTTGTAGTTTCTGATGCAAATACCATAGTTCACAAAAATAAGACAAAACAAAGTTACTTTTCAGCAAGAAAAGTAACTTTTCTTGCTGAAAAGTAAGGGGCTTGTTTTAAGTAAATAATTCCTTAATATTGACAAAACAGTATTTCCCCTGTAACAAGAACATTTTCACATTTTATAACTGAATTATTAAGGAACTAGTCATTTTTTATCAATATTAAGAAAAAAAACCAAACCAAACTTTCTGGAAGCCGATTGGGTTGCTAGGTAACTGGCTGGCTCTACTAGGGTTGCTAGGTAACGGGAATGTGACTCAATACATTAAAAATGAAATAATCTGCCAGTGGAACTAATAGTTTTTTAAATTAAAAAGCTCCTGTATCTTGCTGAAATGTTACTCAAAAGTTAGTTTGTCTTATTTGACATGAACTAAGATATTTAGTCTATAAACTAGACTGAGAATGCTTGGTAAGAGTTTGTTTTTTTACTAAACACATTTTTCTAGTCTTTTTATATCTTCCTTCTCTTCTCCTTTTGGTTACTTTGCCTCTTTTTTACATTTTTAACACATATATACATAAATATCTGTCAGACTTTGTTCAGAAAAGTGTTGGTTATCTACATTTTTTCTCTACTCATGTTGTCTTTATGTGAGTGGAGGCTGTTTCTGCTTTTTCTTTCTTTTTGAGTTTGTTACACAAAAAGTTGCTCAGTTTGTTCACAATACAATAATGTACTGTGCAATACTGAACAATTTGTTAAAAAACTAAAATTTAGAAATATAATTATCACATTATATTCCCATTTTATGACATAAAATACATATTTTATGTCATAAAATACACAAATATACATAAAATATGTATAAATACATAAAATGTGCATTTTATGTGATAAAATGCTTAATTCTATTGTGCTGTTACTTGAGTTGGGCAGAGAATAATTTCAACTTATTTTTAGTGAATTAAAAGCAAAATATAGCCAAAATGTTACTCCAGTAAGAAAAGCTCCAGACTGAAATCCAGATGTCAGAATTGATTTCACTGGACTTATTTCCAGTGATTCCTAAAAACAGGCAACGAGATGCTGCTAAACTGTGTCACTGTTTTCAAATTGTTTTCTGCTGTTTTCCACTTGTACATATGTATTATGCATTGCAGATTTCTGCCCAGGTCCCTCTGGAAAATGAGATCTCAACTGGTTAAATAAAGTAAATAAATAAAAAAATAATAAAAATAGCTATACTTCATAATAAAATTACACAAGCCAAAGTAACAAGTACCCAACTCTGATAATTAGAGTAGGATTATAAAAACATCTAGACCTCAGGAAAACTTTGGGGATAATCCCTCATATTTTAATTATGAAGTGGGATTAAGACCTTCTCTCTCTGTGAAATTACGAACCTCACCACGTTCCTCGTAGCATCGCCATTCCAGCCATGCTCTCCTAATCTGCACAATTACTGCTTATGGGTCTCACTATAGCTGCATTCCTCCATGCTGCTCTCAGTTTTCACTTATTCTGAAACAGATAATTGGTCCCTGTGTGACCGGAACCCAGTCATGTTCTCTCTCTATATGCAGGGATCGGCTCTGCGTGGCCATGGTTACGGAGAGCAGGAAACCCGGCTGCGTTTGGGCGCAAATACATCAGTAAACCATAAATCCCTCAACCCGAATCCCTCTGTGTCACATCCAGCTGGTTTCAGAGCTCATCTTTGAGTTTGTCCCTCTTTTTAAATCTATCTTTGTTCGCCTCAGGTCAGGCAGGTTCACTGAATTTATTCTAGTAAAAGAGGAAACCAAGTTAATGTACAGGGACAGCAGCTATACATTAAATTAAATACAATGAATAAGACCAATAACTCCCAATGAGCAGCTGTAACACCCATAAGTGTCTATATGTGTCCAAGTCAGCAGGTGTTAAAGTAACACTTTTGAAAGTGTTAAATGTTTGACACCCATTTTTTTGTTAAATTAACTTTGGTCTATATACTGAAATGAGTTTCAGAAAAGTTAAACTTTCCATTTCTGTCTATTGTTCTGAATATTTTCCACTGGATTTGATTGATATTGACACTTTGTGGGTCAATTATTTACGTTTTTAACACCACATTATGTTTTGTGATCAACACTACACTGGTGTTACTTTTAATATATTTTAACACCAACACCGTTGTAAATGTTAATGTGACTCTCTGTAGTGTTGAATTTAACACCAGCTGACTTGGACACATATAAACACTTATGGGTGTTAATTCAACACTGGCATTTTTACTGTGTACCAAGTAATTTGAGTTCAGTTTCTAGTGCAAATGCCTAATTTAGTATTGATTTGTAGGCAGGTTATTTCACTCGACAAGATATTTTTCCCGTGTTAGAAGTGAAATAATCTGCCAGTAAAACCAGAACTTTTCATCAATATGAAGGAATTATTTACTAAAATAAGCTCCTATATCTGTGCTTAAAAGCAACACATAAGTTAGTTTTGTCTTATTTCAAGTGCACTAAGACATTAACTCTGGAAACTAAACCAAAAATAGTGAGTTAGATTTTGTGTCTCCACACATTTTTAAATAAATGTGTCTTACTAGAATACTTTATCTTTTTTCTCCCGATCTATTAAAATATTCCTGTCTGTCCCAGAATATTTTCTGCTCTCTTCACTCGACCACTGGCAGATAATTTATTATTCAAGCCTGTTTTAGACATTTAGCTTCATTGATGCACAAATTGAATCGTTGCTGCAAAAAGCACAAAGCAAAGATGAAGGAAATTAGCATTACAGATCAGAAATGGAGGTAATTTACGGTAAATTCTTCATCTGAAAGACTCACTTTTGATCCTGTTTAACGTCATTTCAATTATTCTGACTACTTTGCACAATTTTTGCTACAATTTAGAGTTATGTAACTACAAAAGCCTATATAAAGAATCAGTAATTAATTATTGGACAGGCAGCATTGAGTTCCTTTTTTTTCTAACTGAAACTGTTCATGAACGATGCAACAAAAGGTTGTTTTAGTAATGGATTATTCTGAGAATTGGATTAAAAACTGGCACATTCTGCAGATTTTTCATTTCCTTACATAAGCTAATTTTGTACAAAATTAGAAATTTACAGGAAAAGGCAAATAGATAGTTCAAGTCTTCTTTAAAATAAGAAAATGTAAATTTCTTTCACCTAAGATGCAACAATGCAGCATTTTTTATTGAATGTTTGGTCATCAGTAGCAAAGGATGCATCTGCAGATAAAAGAAATATGTTACAAATCAATTTATATAAATATCTTAGATTAATCCAATTAATCGTTTAATTGATAGTTTCAGCTCCTCAAATTCAAATTTAAAAATAATTTATTGATCCCAAAAGGGAGTAAATAAATAAATAAATAACAACAATTAATTTGCACCAACTGTGCTGAATTATTCCTGTATTTTCTTATTTTTTGTTATTCAACTCATTCTAATCATGATTTACAGTTGTTGACACTTTAATGCAAATAATATTAAAGTTTTTAAGTTGCATGATTCCTTAAAGTCATTGAGAAATTTAAGAGAAATAATATATTTTTAATTTAATTGTGAATAAACACAGCTCATTATTTCTGTTTCTAGTTTCTCCAGATGCTCAGATTCTGCATAAAAATCTGGTTTTGTCTTGTGTGATAAATGAAACAAACATTTAACATGTTGCAACAATAAAGTCACTTTTCTCATCTAAAAGTTAAAAAGAGTCTTGGAAAATAGTTTTGAACTTTTAGGAAAGAAAATAAATCACTTCTCTATTAAACCTTTTAGTTTGTGATAATAGCTGAAATGTGAAAGACTAAAAAGAAGTTAAATTACAGCTGAAATCATAGAAATTTGAGGCATTTCTGATTAATACTTTAGACATGCAGTGGAAATATATGAGGGCTTTGAAGAATTATTTCTCAATTCCCCTGAGAATCTCATGGCAACGTTTTTGTTTCCATTCCTGTTTGTCTTCTGTGGAAATGCGGCGTGTTATTAACTCGGCGATATTCATGAATCCTGCCCAGGCATATAAACTGATCATTAGCGACGGCGCTAAACGCTCAGGACGTTTCCATTTCCCATCTAAACCTCGTTTCCCTGCAGGAGCCACTGGGCTCGTCTCATCTCCGTCTCCCTGTCCTTCAGTTTACGTTGTCGACACAAACAATCACCAAACCTGCTGCTTTCAGCTCCTGATTAAAGCTGCTTACGAAGCAAAGCAATAACAATAATCAGAATATTCATTCAATTATCCTATTAGCATCTGAAAGAAATAAACTCCCCAAAAAAGAGATTTTACATGACTAAAATGAAACATTTTCAAAAATATATTCAGGATTTTGAAAATGTATTATATATTAAAGATTTTCCCCAAAAAAATGTTAAACCAAGAAGAAAATGTTTATTTAGACCAATTATTAATTTACTGTTTAGAAAAAAAAAACAGAATGTTTTAAATATAAAGGATAAATTTATTGAAAATACAGCAACATGTGAAATTCTTGAAATCCATGCAAGGTGCAATGGTACAATGAAAAAAAGAGTCAGAAATTATTTCTGACATTTTCTAGAAAAAACAAGGACATTTCTGACATTGAAAATCTAAAATTTGAAAGAAAAGAAAGTCAGAAATTTTCAGATCAATTTTCAAAAGTTGAAAATGTTCAAATTTTGTCAATTTTCTGAGTTTCAAAAGTTGAAAATGTTTAACTTTTGAACTAAAAATGTCCAGGTTTTTTCTAATCAAAAACATTTTAGATTAACATCAAATTTTTAAAAAAAATTTCTTATACATTTTTGAACCCTTCAAACTCAAATGTTAAAATTTCCTTGGACAATTTCTGAGATGAAACACAAAATTTTGTTTTTTTTCTCAAAAATTTTACAGTGCAGGAACTCAAAAATTGTCTTTGTTTTTCTAGAAAATTTCTGAGATTAATCTCAAAATTTCAGAGTTTTTCCTCACATTTTTTTTTACTTTCGGAGCTCAGAAATTACCACATGTTTCCTAGAAAATTTCAAAGATTAATCTTAAGATTTCTCCTATTTTTGGCGGAAATATACTCTCCTTTTTTTCTTGATAGATTTCCTAGGAACATTAATAATGTTATTATTAACATAAAAACTAAAAAACAGCAGTAGTTTCTAATTATCATTAGAATAAGAAGGGAAACTATGAAACTATTTGTCATAAACTCAGTTTGGAAAAAAACACATTTTTGCTTCAAATATCAAAATTGGTTCTCCAGTTTCATGGCACGTTTGAGACTTTAATGCCCAAATTATTCAAGCGTCTGAATGAAAATGCTTTGAAAAACAAAACCATACAGTTAAGAAAGACGTAATCAAATGACGTCACAGTTTGTCATTCAGAGGAATTTGACCAGGAAACAATCAAAGCTGTTGTTTCCCGGCTGGCCACATGAGGGCGCCGTTACACAAACATACATAGACACGTTAATCGCTTTGATAAACCAGAGAAAATCTGCGACGTTTCATATACAAAGCAGAACCATTCATTTCAGTTTGAGCTGCTTTGAAGCCTTTTCCCCTCTTAAATAAAACATTATTTTTCTTTCCTTCCCGTTGAAGTGAGAAACGCGGCTCAGTTGGACCATCAGGTTCCGTCGCTCTGACATTTCCTGACTGATTTGCTTCGTATCGCTTTGACATTTGAAAAAGAAAAAAGAAAAACATGATACTGATGGTTCAAGCACACAGATAGGGAGGAAGAACTGATCCAAATCGCAAGCCGCTGTTTCCATGGCAACGTCAGTGTTGACAACACGGTGGAAACGGGGAGTTTGTTGTTGTTGTTGTTGTTGTTGTTTATGGCTCTTTATTCTGAATTTTCATAAGAGAAAGTTAAATGAAAGAGTCTATTTTTGTCTTTGTAGCTTTTTAGAGAAATTCATATTATTCTCAGCCGAGTTTAAGTGTTTTTTAAATGCTATTTTATTTATCAAATCTTGAGCAACATTTCAGTGTGAGCATTTTGAAAATTTTATCTAGAAACAAATGAGACATTAGATTTGTTTTCTGCTGAGCTTTGAAAGCTGCAGAGAATCTGGTTAAAAACATATTCAGTATTCAAAGAGAAATTAATTAATTGATTCAGATTTCCAAATCAATATAACAAATAATTTTTAAAACTATTTTCTTATATGCATCTTTTTATGTACGGCTTTCTGGTCAGGGTGCTATACAAAATGACAGGAGCCATTGTGAAAAATAAAATAAAATAAAAATAGATGCATCAGTTGTACTGAAGGAATTTGTTATTGTTGTCAGTATGAATTACAAAATAAAAAAAATTAAGATCTTTGTTTAAGCTTTCTGGCAGATAAATAGTGAAAATAAGAACTAGCTTCTGTTTTGTTGTCTTCCCGTGAAATTTAGAAACAACCAATCAGAACCAGGGGGCGGGTCTTACTGCTGTCAATCACCCTCCTGTCACCACCTTTGCCCTCTGCTAAAAACATACTTTTTTCTTTCTTTTAGAAGTTTTTTTTGAAAGAAACTGATTTGGACAAAATTTCTTTTTGTTATTTTTCATAACTTATATAAATAATTGTCATTTCCATCCATAAAATATCAAAATTTCCACTTAGATTTTGGTCCATCTCATAACTGATTGAATAGACTTTTTTACCAAATACTTTTTATTCCTACTTGAGTAATTTCTTGGTTGGATACTTTATACAAACTTTATTTTTTGGTCACTTTACCCTCCTGATTTAAAAACATGCATTTTGGAAAACAATGAGATTTATTCTTGTCTTTTGAAGTAAAGCCGCCCTGGATAAACTGTAGGTGAGGTTGTGGCTCGTCTAATCGCTGAGGATTGGAGCTGAGGACCAGATTCATCACAGAGTAACTCGTTCTGCATGTGGTTAACGGACGAGTCGCTCTCGGCTGTAATTAACGGTTCCACTGGTTGGATTTAAAATATGATTAGTGTGAAACAACTGCTCCTCAGAGGCAGATCGCTGAGCAGCAGCACTTTCTCCAAGGGTTCATTTCGTCCTCTCTAATCTCGCTCTCCGTCTGATTGCACCTTTTAGGGTTTTATTCATGAGAAAGGACCGGGTTTATTCAGCGATACCTTCTGAAATATGTTCTTTACAGAAAAGGCCGGGCTCAACACTCACAGACCTGAGAAATGAAGTTCTGAGTCCAATCAATGAAGCAAGAAATGAATAAAATACAGACATATAAAGTAAATATGTGGATTAGTAACTCACATTCACATTTAGTCAAGTTGGTTCAGTTTTTCCCTCTTAATTCATGAAATGATCATTTGTAAACTAAATATTTAGATCCAAACTAAATATTAATTTTCCAAGATTGCTCAGTAAATATTAAGTTTGAAGCTAAATATTTAACCTTTTGGTAATAATTTAGCTTGAAACTGTGACTTTTATAAATATGCTCATTTGTTTTTCTTCTACACAGTAAAAATGCTGGTGTTGAATTAACACCCATAAGTGTTTATGTGTCCAAGTCAGCTGGTGTTAAATTCAACACTACAGAGTCACATTAACATTTACAACGGTGTTGGTGTTAAAA
>CAEGAF010066753.1:0-68000 GCA_903067075.1 Micropoecilia bifurca | reverse complement strand
CACACACACACACACACACACACACACACACACACACACACACACACACACACACACACACACACACACACACACGCTTCTCTTGAATTTTATTCACACTGTTCAAACGGTGTTTCAGCTCTGATTAAAAGAAAAAAAACATCAAATTAAAACATGTGGAAAACAAATATAAATACTACAGACACACACATTATGCTAAGATTTTATCTCATCTAAAACGCCAAATTATTGTCTCCGTTACAGTTGGGATATAGCTGATTAGTTACTGATCCAGCAAAACATACCCCGACTCAGCTAAAAGTTTCACTAATATCCTCATGAGATAAGAGTTGTTACAGGTTACATAACCAGTTTGCGCATCTGTGCTCATGCAAAGACAACCAGAAAACAGAGGAGACCTCCAGCAAAATGCAAGCAATTTACAAAACAGCCAAATGCAGGATTCTGGCACACAAACTAAGAAAAACCTGTCCGTTACATTCCATTTATTATTTTCAGGATGCACAAACCGACCTGAAGTCCAATTATCTGTTCTCCCCTATTCCATCTCAACATTTCCTTTTGTATATCATCTTTTCAGCCTGTCTCATCATCGCTCAAGGCGGGCACTATTTTCTGCTGGGCAATTAATAAGACTTCTTCTAATTCTCCCCCCACTCCTCTTTGCAATCACCCTGTAGTACGTCACTCGGTTGTGACGTCAATGTTATATCATTCCACATGGCTTAACAGCGAGCTAACGTGACAGCTGAGAGCTGCCCTGTGCTTTCACCGCTCTCCCTGCAGCCTTCCCCTCCACAGTCTGCTCCTCTGTTCTTGTCTGCATTTTGGAGGGAAGGGAAGGGGGTCCGAGGGGGGGGATTAAGTGTTTTATTTACCCCTGCCTGCCCCCGTAGAGTGGAGCCACACAAAAACAGTGTACGATCTTTGAATTTGCGTAGCGCTAACAGCATGGCCTCCGAGGTCTCCCGTGTGAATCCAATTGGACATTTTTACCCTGGAAGTGTGAACAGAAAATGTTCTTAAAAAAATAAAAATGTATATTTAGCTGAGCCTTTCTAATTATACGCAATTTGGAGAGTGTATTTCAGGTGTGAAATTCTTTATTCTGGTATTTTACATAAATTATTTGTCTCATTTATTAACATGTTAGACAAGCAGATTGTTTTAATATAATTTAGCAGTATATTTAAGTTGGTATTTTTTTTATAAATGCACGCTTAATTCATCCCTTCATGTTGGTGCTAGAAATTCACCAAAACTCAACAAGAGACTGAAATTGGCCAGTTGTCTCTTTATCAGCTCTGCTGGTGGTAATAATCAGGTAAAATACAAAATTTTACCTGATGATTGTTTAATGAATACTTATTCATTAAATGCACCAGAACACAGATCTTTGATTGTTTTTGTTAAAGGTTAATACAATAGACAGAAAATTAGCTATTGATATATTTTTGATTAGTCTTCCTACAGAATTCATAATTAACCTTTTGACATCATCTGCATATAAAAATAAATATACTTGTTTGCTTGATTTTAATATTATGCTCATGCAAACTCGGAGTTTCAAAATAAATATTTGAAAAAACTAAATTAACAAAATGAAATAAAGACATTAAATTAAATACTATAATTTTTTTCCCCTCTAAAATATATGCCGATAAGGGCTTGACAAGCTGAGTTTTAGTGAAATTCTCTGTGCTGTTCAGTCATTGAGGTTCAGAATGCACAAGTGAAAAAAAATATCTATTTTCAAATTTCAGTTTAATTCCTGTTGATATTTGCATGTGCTTTGCAAGCTTGTAAAAATGAAAACATAAGTCCTTTCTTTGATTTGCTTACATAGTTTTTTTTTTCTACTGAAATGTGCTGAGAAAAAAAAATAAAAAGTATTATTTTCAGGTTTTTATTACAGGTTGATGGGCTTCATGCAGGAAAATAAAAACAAAAACAAGCATCTCTTGCTCAAGCATTGGTATTCTACTGTAGTCTGACGGATAACAATTTCCCTGATAGTGTTTATCACTTTGTACATATTAGGCAACGAGTAGTGACACACGATGTATAGAAATTATTTTCAAATGACTATACCAAATTAGACCTGTTAGTGACACAGGTTTATGTGAGCTGTAACCAGACATGACATTCACATAGATGAATGTCATGTCTGCATGACCACTCTCATGCTGTTTTGCTTTTTTACAACCGAGCCAGTAAGGCAATCCTGTCATCGGACCCTGTAGCATTGCTGGGGGCACAAGTCTGAACTACTGCAGCCACATTAATCAATCCGCACACAAGGTATCCACTAATCTGAAATGTAACAAAAAGTTAGCCGCTTTGTTGAAAAGTCAGATTTATATTTAAATAAATTAATAAAATTGTATTTCACACTCTTCTGCTTTATGGTTTTCTCTCAAATAATTAGCTGCAGCGTAGCCTTAGCAGTAAGCAAACTGGAAGAAGCTAAGTTTAAACAGCACCTGGATTCTACAGTGTGATAAATCCCAGACTTTTAGGGCATAAGCTTAAATGTAAGGAAAAGGATACACACAGCTGATACTAGCTGCTGCCGGTTTGCCACACACACACACACACACACACACACACACACACACACACACACACACACACACACACACACACACACACACACACAAAGTGAACAGTGAAGGTATGTGGTATGAACTGTAAAATGACTTTAGTATTGTATTTCATTTAATGTACTGGCTTCCGTGAACATATTTCTGTCAGTCCAAATAAAACCAAATCAAAACTAGAAACATTCATGTAATCTCCATTTTCACAGAAGAGTGTTAAGTTTGCCGACGTTAGGTTAGTTGAGGCTGCCAGCTTGATCCACCCATCTCATCAGCTGGGGTTAGTTAAAGTATGGCTAGTGAGGAGTAAACTTTGGGATTTTCCAATCAGGCATCGAAAATGGCACGTTCTTGTGCTTTTCCAGGTCTTGTAGTTGTTTGGAAATTGATTCGACAGACTTGACAGAAATAAAAGCAACAAACTCAACAAGAGTCTCACGTGTGTACAACTAAACATGACACACAATAATGGCATTTAAACTAAATTTTAAATATATTGATTTATATTGTATTTATGTTCGCCTCCCACTGCTCTGAGGATTCTTTTAGTTTCCACACAGTTTAATTTAAAAGAATCTGAGCTTTCCAGTTCCAGGTACCAACTGAGGGTCCCAATCAAGACCTTTTTAAAAGATTTAAACAAAACTAAACTCTTGATAACCATCTTAGGTCTGCTGCTTATGATGATAAAAAGATACGCAGCTGCACAGCCAATTTTCAACCATCAAACTTGGGTTAAATATGATAAAAGAAATGTATTTCATTGCAATGGTATTGCTGAAAATTTTGATGACAATATAAATATAATTAAACAACATTTTTACGCAGTGTTTCTCCACCACTCTCAGGAGCCTCAGCCATAAAAAATATATCCCCTGTGTGAGAAGAAAAAGAAGTTTAAAGTCCATCCAACTGGCCAAATATTTTAGAGATATGCACAATGTTTTGCATATTACATTTTACTAAATGCTATGTCTAAGAACTCCTTTTTTGACTTAGGTTTTGCATACTCATACAGTAATGGCAATCGCTATTGAATATAATGTGCACTTCTAACTATGAATAACTTGCAAAACTTCTACTTTACGTACGTACGTTATTTTGTTCATCCAATTTGTGTTTTCCAAGTAGCTATCACATATAAACAACAAACAATACAAAGAAACACTATTCAGAATGTTTTGCATCATTCAAAGCAAAGCCCTCAGTTTAGGAAGCAGGAGAATAATTTCTAATTTGCGTTAACACGCAACTTCCTACAATTGCAGTGAAATGTGCTATGAGTCACATCATCAACAAGTCCTAATAAAGCCCAACATTACAGACCAGTAAAATAATCTGCGACATCTACAAGCAGCACAACGTCACCAAGAGAAGCACATTAATTTACTGAATCTGTACGTGTTGCATGAAGACTCAGAAGAAAGAATGAAAGGAAAACGTTTCGCACATTTTACACGATGTGTTGTCAGCAGCTGTCTTAAATAAAGTAATCCATGTTGGAGAACATGTTGACACTTAGTGAGATCTACTATTGATCAAACATTATTTTCAAGCAAGCACATGGCACTAAATATTGTTTGTAATAAATGTTATAAATCATCAGAAAGTGACTCTCTTGCCTATTTAGAACGGATGCAGATCTGTCTCAAAAGGGAAAATTCCTGATTGGGACATCCCTACGTCAGAAACTTATGAAATGATCCAGAAATGTTCTCATACTGATGCCAGGTCTATGAATCACGAGGTCTATTTGTATTTGTAGAAGAAGTCCATTATAACCTTTTGCGTCACATCGGTGAGGTTCCCCACCGGGACAATGTCGACCTCCACATACATCCATTACACGTGTCCTCCATTGTTTATTACAACCACAATACTCATCTGGAACAAGTGTCTGCGAACCATCATTTGGCGGTTCTGGAGAACTCTACACCTTCTCTGAAGTTTGCTTTCAGTGTAGACAAGACATGCAGGTTATCAATCTTTTTTAAAAAAAAAGCCATTCTACGTGCTAGACATTTTCAATCCCTTCCTTTTGTGGGAACACATTGTTTATGCTTCTGGCACAGAGGTTCTCTGAGGAGAGCGTGTTGTCCAGAGAGGTTAGAAAGTTCACAATGGTGTCAACGTGCTAAGAGCAGGAGTGGCTGTTTCCATCTACTAGCACTGAAACTGAGAGAGAGGAGGGACATTATCAATCATGCCACAGACTGCAAGTGATAAAACTTTGCAGACAACTCATTGAACGTAATTTAATATCTTTAAATTGTGGAAATATATCTCAAAATTAAAAATGTTCACAACCAAGGGTCAAGACAAGACTTGTTTTTTTTAAAAAGACGGTTACGATTCTAAAATTAAGAGTGCTTTCAAATGTGGTCCATATTCACGTACTATCCTGAATATGATGCTAAAGCAATGCCTACCACACTGATGAACTCAGTGCCTGAAGAACCACGTGTTGCTGTTAATGGACGAACAGTTCTCCTGTATTTGTGAGCGAAAGACAGAAACCAGTGACCCTGTCAAACAAGAGGGGGGCAGAGGGTGCATGGACTGCTTTGTGTGCAGAACGTGTGTGAAGATGAAGAACATGTACGACATTACCAGTGAACCCAGAGTGACTCCTTTCAAAATGATTCTTTGTACTTGCTTTTTGCCTGCCTCTGACGCAAAGGCTGTCCATTTTTGTGCAATATCGCAATTGAATCACACAATATAACAAAGAGTTGTTATTCTACTGAAGATACTTTCTTGTGCAAAGTTTGCAATCCTTCCCAGCGGAGTAATTCTGTGTCCAACAGGGGAGACAAACAGATACAAAAGAGCGGTAGATAAAACGCAAAACAACTATGACGAACGTCTACAAGTGTCCTGCAGGATTATATATACGCAATCAATATGCAGGATCAGAAGGCTAGCATTTATATATTTACTTTTTTATTTACTAATGTACATATAAGAATTCAGTTCAAGTGGAAACTACTGGAGTAGATTTATATAAACCCATTTTTTTTAGATGATCTTCTATTGGTTTCTAAGAAAAACTTTAACTAAAACACAGAAAAGCCAGGAAAATGTCAAAGCATGACTGATAATAACTGCCCACAAGTTTAGATTATTTTGATTACCAGCTAATACGTGTTTGTGTCAGATACGATGTCCGGCTTCAGTTCTGAGCAGATAAACAAAACAAAAAGGACTTTGGGGATCTTGACTGTTTTAAATGTGACCCTTGTAAATTAGAGGCTAATTACTATGAGGTGAAGAACTTAGAAGAAGCATCACAAAAGCTAATTATAAAACATAACAGCAACTCCCTCTGTGTATTTAGTTTATGCCTCCAGTTTATGTTAGTTTCTTTTCCTCCACTTAGTAATATGCTTAAATTAATTTGATATGAGTTTTGTTTTTTTTTTGCTATAAAAAGAAAACATAAAGTTCCCTTTTGGATCTAAAATGTTTGCATCTGGTGGGATAAAGCTTTCTATATAGAATTTTAGGAAATATTATAAGTGTGTCGTGCTATTCTACAAATAGAATGAAACACAATGTGGTAAATGGAGAAAAGAAATATGCTGAAACGGGAAACAGAACAACCGAGACAATCTGGACATACAATTTTAGTTCTCTTATCATTCCTCCCAAAGCTTGAAGGACACAGAAACAATGTGCGTGACCTGATGGTCTGGCATCTACTTCAGAATAGCCTGCTTTGTTTTTAAAATACGTTGATGACAGTTATATCTATGTGGTTTACGTATAGATGAAGGCAACAGTTGTGTACAGAAAACTTTTTAAGTCGAGGCACGATGCATGTAATATGAAACGCCTGGCACCACAATGGAAAGAGTTCCCATTATCTTATGAATGTAAACAACGAGGCTTTTCGCAGAATGTACAAGTTTATGTTCGTCAGCAGGACGGCTAGGGACTGATGAAGCTGCTCGCCATCGGTATGTGTTGTCAC
This sequence comes from Micropoecilia bifurca, assembly GCA_903067075.1. NCBI lineage: Eukaryota > Metazoa > Chordata > Actinopteri > Cyprinodontiformes > Poeciliidae > Micropoecilia > Micropoecilia bifurca. The sequence continues at coordinate 61,427 of CAEGAF010066753.1, read as the reverse complement.
TGCAGCCCACATCACTGGCTCTGCTGCTGGCTGTGTTGCTATTCCGCCGACAAGCTTTAGATTTCTTTATTTTTAACTGATACAAACCTTACGAAATGTAGGAAATGTAAGAGGGGAAAAATACTACGTGAAGCAGACCTTATATACTCAGATAATGCAATACAGCTACTGCCAAGCTAAAAATGGGCAATTCAAAAGTGATATTCTCCTCATACACGGAGCTGACCGCAACCATAACACAAAAACTATGAAAGGTTACTAACAAAGCAAGCATAGGGCTTTTTACGTTTTAAAATGTAAGTTTAAAAATGCTAGCTTTGAAACATGCAGTTTTTTATGGTTTTAAGTGCTTTTAATCTGCATGGTAGACACAGTGCTGCATACTGCCAGTCAGCTGGCTGAAACAAAGTTCTGACCCTTCTTGCTGTCTTTACACAAGAAAGGACAACCTTCTGTTTGGAAATATTTTGAAAACCACAATCGCTGATGAAATGTGTAGAACTACAACGTATGTAGCTATAAGTCACGTCTTTCAAGCAGCAATCAAACCAGATAACAATGATTAACCAGTGAATACCTGCTTATTGTAACTATGTCAAGGCCTCAAGAATATTAGAAAGTTATGCTAAGGTGATATTATTGGTAAATGTTGCCATGATGACTTCAGATCTAATAAATCCACACACTGTCCTCCCCCCTTGTCTTTCTCCTGCGTGTTTCTAAAACATTCTGTGATCTAAGCATCTCTGGCACAATGACTTTAAGTCAGATCATTTATGTGCATCTTCTGAAACAAGACTCCATTAATCAAACTAAGCATCTCACTGACACGCAAAACTTTAATATTTCTGGACAATTTCTGATAGTTGGAGAAACAATCACTGCATTCCTAGCAGCTCTTTTCAACATTAATATTGCATACAGTCATACTGTGATGACAGTTACCTTAATACATTATTGAGCAGATGTGCTCGATAATACAAAGGTTATATTATTGAAACCTATATGAAGAATTATAGATTTAATTTTCTATACAAAAAGCACTTGCAAACCTTTTTACGGTGTAAGTGGTCTGAAAAAAAAATCTAAATTAATGTAAACAAAGTTCCACAGAAACAGAGATAGCCCCTCCACGTCACTCTTTAGAAACGCAATGCTGTCTTCAGTCATTTCAGACAACAAATTCAGTGACGATGACACCAAATAGTGACTTGACACCGACTCATGACTGAAGTCGTCTATCAATCTGTTTATTGAAACCGATCATTTTCTCACGTTGAGCTTGAACTGCTTTTCTGTCGTGACGTGGGTGCTTTTCCACTCGCGTGCGCGGTGAGCAGTTGTGGATCATCTGTGGGCCTATTCTTTTTAGCAACTACAACACAAACCACGGTGAGGTGAGGAGACCTACCTGCTCTCTGGATATGCAGGGCAACGAGGGTCTGCGGGGCATCTTACAGCTGCCATAATAGCTGGTCGACGTCTCCCCCAGTGAAACGCAACTGGACCGTCTCCTCGGTTTGATCACCGGGACCTTTTCCTCCGCGCTGGAAATCCCACACGGCGCTTCTCTCGCCTGGTAACAGCGGTCAAAACAGATGCCCAGCAGGGCGCCAGAAAGCCCCGCAAAGCAGGCCAGGAGCGGTCTGAGCAGAGCGGGCAGAGCGCTCAAACTTGTGAGGGACAGCAGCCACACCACGCTGGCGAACACCAGGACGAGGACGCTGTGCTTGAGCTTGAGCGTCGGGATGAGCGTGAGCAGAGCCACGCATCCCAACACGAACAGCAACCTGCCCACCATTTGCATCTGGTGCTGCTCGTCTCCCCATTGCAAGAAGCGCAGGACCAGAAAATCCCCGAGGTAGCACGAAGCCGGCAGCGACAGGAGCCACGACCTGCTGCTCTGCCGCTTCTTCCTCCTCAGGTAGAAGGTGAGGAAGAAGAAGGCGCATCCGATGCTGAACAGAGGGCTGATGGAGTGGGAGAAGCCCAGCAGGAAAGTCCGCAGGTCCCACGCCGAGTCACTTTGCAAGCTCCTGGAAATGAGAAAGGAGACGGCGAAGACAACAAAGGCGCCCACGTACAGGGCAGACACCTTGAACAGTTTGGAACTGAGGACGTCTTCGTTACAAAACCTGCACACGGTGAGCAGAAAGCCCCTGTGACGGTCCTGTTTAAGGGGGGTGACGCAGCTCTTCACATAGCCGTTCCTGAAGCCCTCTGAGCTGTTTACACTTCCAGTCCCGTCGTGGTGCCTTAGTTTGCCGTGCGGAGCCTCTCCTTCCTCCCGTGCGGCCATAGCTTCGAGTCCTGCTCCTCGTTGTCTTCTCAAAGGTCCCCCCCCCCTCTGTTTACGACTTATTCACGGCGTTTTTAACGCTGGACTACATGACAGCAAACGCGCTCCATGGTCACTCAAACGTGTTCCAGCACTTGGACTAAAGAAAGAAGGTGAGATGTTGTTTTTACAGAAACTGGGCTCTCCGTCGCCGCCTACAGCCCACAACTGGGAACTTCATGAGTTGAGTGTGTGAAGTGTGGACTGCATGGGATCCGGAGAGAGCGACGTCACCAACGTGATCTCCTCTACCCGGCTGGGAAAACTTGGGAAATTGCTAACCTTGGTTTGGATCAAAAACATAGTCAGTTTCTGTAAGCAAGATTCACGGGCTAAGGCGGAAAATACCTTTTAATGGTGACTAAAGACATATCGATGAAAGTTAGTTTACTTTTAAAGCAAATAATAATAATAATAATAATAATAATAATAATAATAATAATAATAATAATAATAATAATAATAATAATAATAATAACTTTCCCAAGCAAACTATAAAACTTATCAAATAATAAAATCTTAATCTTCAAAAGTCTCTGAAAATTATTTTCAGTCCAGGTACAGACCAAATTTTGTGTTTAAAACTGCATCTACAAAACATCCTCACCATATGAGGAAATAATATATTGTCCATTGACGCAGTCCTGCGTCAATGGACAGATGGATTTTGCATATCTTTGCATATTCATAAAGCTACCTTGATAACAGATAACTTTCCAAATGAACTTTATGGCTCTTTTTGTAGCTTACCAATTTGTCAAAGTTTGAAATATTTCTTCAACTCCTTATCTCCACATTCTCATTCTATGTTTTTATTTTGTGTATGGTGTATCTGTTCGGAATACCAGACAGAGTTACATAATCTACCATAAGAAAATAAATATGAACTTCTCGAACCATCCTGGCTTTACTTTCAAATATGAGCTTAAACTCTAAACATGTCGCACTAAAAGTAGCTCACAAGCAACTTGTATTTATAGTTAGTACTATTGGCTTTTGACAAAGCTACTTGTACAATTGGATTTTGACAAGGCTACTTGAGGACAATAATCAATAGCAAATTTGGTGTTTTGTATATATTTCAAGAGGTTTTAAAAATTGCACAATGCATTAAAGTGAAGACATTATTTAGTCAGCAAAACAAGCCATTTGACACTGTATATCCTTGCTAATACATGAGGTTAAAACAACATAAATTGTGGGTCCTTCTTAGAAGCGACCTCTACTATCATTAGCGGCACCTGGTTTTACATCAAATGTCGGCTAAAAGGTAAGTGAAATAGAAAAGTAAAGCATTGTGTTCAGTATAGACCATAGTGCTCTCCACTCTAACCCCAGAGGATTTTTACATGTGCAGGTTCATTGGCTGAAACTGTGAATCTAAAACAAATCAATACAAGACAGATTAACAACTTTTACCATGAATATGAAAAAATTTGGTTTATGGGGTTGTGGGTGTGATTCCTTTTTTGGAAATTACCACAACTGGTTGATGCTCTGATATAAGTAAGAAACTCAAGCTTGTTTGTGTGTGTCTTAATCGTGTATTCTGCATAAACTTATCATGTGTTATATTTTCTGCTAGTTTCTATAACCGTGGTCTGAGAATCACTCGAATATTACAGACGCTGTGATATTGTGAGGAAATGGCAACCATTTTGAAGTAGTTCATGAAATATTTTTAACTGTTATTTTTAAACCTTTATTTAACGAGTTAAATTGGAATAACTTTAAGCAATAAAGTACAATTAAAATTTGTTTAAAGGTGCTGGTTTTCACATCTGACAGTGGTCCTGTTTTGTGAAAGCCTTTTATGTAACAAAGAGCTTAAACTTTTGAATGAGACAATTTCAGACAGTTTCAGTTAAGAGAACAATCATAGCAGCCAGAGTACAGCAACTAATAGTAAGCTTTCTATCTCTGCTCACATGGGAGAAACATGCAGGTATAGGTACGTTCACATAATTTTGCATCATCTAAGGTTAGTTTCCACTAGAGGACGCTACAAACTACTTTAATCTGTTGTACTGAAAATAAAACAATTCTGAAAATTGAAATTGTAAGGCTATAGCAATTTATGTTTTTGGCTTATGGTGAAAAACTATTCTGCTTATCCCATTGGTACAATTAAAGTGTCATATTTCAGCTTTGTGCATCCCGTGAGCTGTTTCAGTAAGATAATATTTTCCGAGTAAATAAAAAGAAAGATTAAAACAGCATAAGCAACATTTTACAGTTGACCAGTGTTTTTTAACACCAGTGTTCTAAAAACAGGAAATTCTCGTAACATACAAAAACTGTGATATTAATTTCTACATTGATTCATGAGTTCAGATGTTTATTCAGTGTGTTGCAACTTAACATTTATTCAGATCTCTGTATAATTTTATTTTCGTGTTGTATTTCTCTTACTCACTTGTGTATTCTTTTATGTATTTGAATAAAATGAATTGATTTTGGCTGAACTAAGCAAAACTTTTAACTCGTTCTAGTTCGATCTTTAAGATTACTTCCATACAACAGATGTATTGAATGAAATAGTACAATTTCTCACCCTTTGTTGTGTCTATTTATTTCATTTTCAGATGTTGCAATATTCATTAGAATATTGCGTGATAGAAGAACGCAAAACTTAAAGTGCAACGTTCTGATATATTTAAATATTAAATACTTTTAAATATTTGAGTTAGATTTTCCTTGCGCGTTTGAGCCTTCCGGGGTCCGGTAGTAGTGATGTGGCTCAGGAAGCTGCCTTCCACGTCAGAAGGAAGAAGCGGAGAGCCGACAGACAGCTCACCACTGGGCTTTTACACGGGTAAATAACTAAAGTTTGATATTGGTAGCCACCTTTAATAACTAAATATACGTTATAGCTGTTATACAGCTTATATTTGATAAACATGCGTGATATTGTTTGTTTTGCATGTCTTAACATATAAGACAGCAGGCTAATGTTACCGTCCTCCATTTCATTACAACCCTGGACGAAAGCTAGGCTACTGTTAGCTAACAGGGGTTACGAATTCGTGTATTTCGTGTAATACCAAATCTCTGTTAGCCGTGTCACCAAACTAACAAGATGATTTAAGGTTGTCTGTTGGCATTTCCCCTCACCCATCTGTTTGTTTCGATGCAAACAACTCTATGTGTCGCAAAGACGGCAAATCGCACTTGTTTAACTTTAGCTGTTTTAGCTAGCAGCTGCTTAGCTTCTTTGCACCGCCTTATTGTTATGAGAACAACGGTAAAATAATTGTTTATGAAAAATTAAAGATAATTTAATGAAATTGTGCCAGAATTCGTGGCGCTATCGACCTTTAATGCACAAATTAAAAAGGTGTAAGACGATAGCAAAACGTATTGGTAGATAAATATAAAAAAAATAAAGCATTAGTACATATAGTATATTCACTGAGATTAGTTAAGATATTCCATCTAGTACTGTTTTAATATCAGCCTTTAATTAGAGGTGTAATATATAGAAACATCTTAAATCAATGGAAAATGTCATTAACTGAACACAGTTTGTCTATGTGGCACCTGAGTTACCTTACAGTGGTCCTGGTACCAGTACCACGTCCACTTATCCCGCAGTTACTTAAAGGAGAAGTTTATGTTATAATTGTACTGTTAAAAATAAAGTTTCAAGATTTGATAGACCTTTTTGCAAAGTATGTTTCATATTTTAGTGACCTACTTTAGGTAAACTAAAGCTATAAGCTGTAATGCACACAGTTATCTTAACATCCCATTGTCATGCAAATTTTAAGCAAACTTCTGTATTAAAAGAGGAAAACAAAAAGAAGGATCTGAATTAGATGTGTTTCCATCTGCTGATTGGGAGCAAATCAACCATCTTCCCTTTTGTGCATTAACTTTTTTGGAAATACATAAACCTCCTCAAGTAAGTGTAAAAAACATTATTTTTTATTTTTATGAATGTGAGGAAGTTTTTATTTTTAAATCTGCTGGATCCATCAACTGCTTCTAATGCAATACTTCAAAACTCGCATATAAAAACTCTGGTAACACAGTTACTGGCTCTGTTATTCCCCCCCATCAGTTTAAAAGTCCTTAGCTGCATGTCACAAAAGGCAGTTTATGATTTTGTATCTGTGTGGTTCTCCAGAGTTCACTGATCTGTTTTCAACACATAAGTATCATATGAAGCAACAGTCACCAAAGCTTAAGTAAAAGTAATGCACTTCAAACTTGTATTTTAGATTACATTTTTAAACGGAGGGCTTTATTTTAAGCAGCTTAGAGGTTAATAGATTGCAGGGCGATGCTTGGTACAGCATATGGGCCAAGGTCACACTGACCTGTCAGATGGGAAAGTTTGGGATCACAGAAGGAATCTCAGATAAAGGGAATTCTCCTTGTTCTAAGTACAAAAACACAAACTGGGGTATTTGTCCCCGTAGCTCTTTTTTAAGATTACTTCCATACAACAGATGTATTGAATGAAATAGTACAATTTCTCACCCTTTGTTGATGACAAGATGACTTGTTGGCTTGTGAATGTTTTGGTATTACAAACCTGATTAAATTCAGATTCTTAATGTTGCTGTTCAATTTAATATTCGTTCTTGTTTAAAAGTTATTAGATTTAATTTTTTTTTCAACACATTTCTCTGCTCTATAGTGAATAAATCACTTATTATAAGAGTTAAGTTAGCCTTAGCAGCAACTCAGTGCCTCCTAAACATCCTAAAAGCATAAACAGTCCCAGACTTTAAATAGATGCACAACAAAGTAACACTACCAAGCTTGAAATGGAAACTTAATTAAAATATATATGTATTGTTACATTTAGATCTATGACTTTCCATACATTTATATGTAAACGCAAACATATTTCTACACCCAACCCGGGAATATTGGTAAAGCTGTGCTGTTGGTTTGTTTTTTTATTTTTTTTGTTTGACAGCCATTTTCACTGGAATTTTTTCCCCCGCAATTTCTTAAAATTTAAGACCAACTCTTGAAGAGAATACAAATATTTAGAAAAAGGTTACTATTTAACTATAAATGATTCTTTGAAATGTTAGCTGTATAATATGTAATCTCTCATGGGAACCATGTATAATTCCAAGAATGTGGTTGTGGAAATTTATTTTGTGTTAATTCCATTGCCACTGAATTGATAGTTCTTGACATTATTGATTTTTCCATTCCTTCAGTTTCTTACAAGCTGCTGCTGTGTAAAACTACACAGTTAATGTTGACGCTTTCTTTTGCAATATTTAGATCATTGGCACTGGCATTTTCTCTGCCCTTTACTGATCTTTTCAATTTTTTTTCTGGTTCTTATAGGTATCTACCAGACAGATTCTTTCACAGGGATTCTTGTAGAAACCTCTTCAAACCCAGCAGCAAAATGACAGCTGCAGAAAATGTTTGTTACACTCTGATAAATGTTGCCTCTGACTCAGAGCCCCCTTCTGAAGTCAGCTTAAAAACAGATCTAGGTAAGCCATTTTTATATGACTCCCACTTACTATATGACTCCTAATTTACTTGAAGTAAAAATGCAGATATTAAACCTATGTATTTATTTCTCTTTTAGTAGTTGATAGAGTTTAATATGAAAACCATTTCTCTTCAGAAAAGGGCGAGATCAAAGCAAAAACTGAAGCCCTGAAGAAGGTCATCATCATGATCCTGAATGGCGAGAAATTGCCAGGACTTCTGATGACCATTATTCGCTTTGTGCTGCCACTTCAAGACCACACCATAAAAAAACTGCTGCTGGTTTTCTGGGAGATTGTTCCCAAAACAACTCCAGATGGCAAGCTGCTGCAGGAGATGATCCTGGTCTGTGATGCCTACAGGAAGGTGAGCAAACTGTGACCTCAATACCTTAAACAAACAGAAAAAATATGTAAAGATTCGGTCAGATAATATCCAGATTTTAGTAGTTTGTCATTTTTGTGACTTATAGAACTCATAAACTGTTCCTTGTTTAAATTTGTATTAAAAAGCAAAAAATGTTAAAGATACTTCCTCAGTTGTAGCTTTGACAAATATATTTATATTGTGTTAGTTGAAATTAATATTTGAGTTGAAAAAATCCATTTTTATTTATTTTTTACAATGTTCTAAGAACAGTTTGCTTTTGTTCTCTGCACATTTAGTTATTGCAAATGTTTCTTTTAATTTCAGGACCTGCAGCATCCCAACGAGTTCATCCGAGGCTCCACTCTCCGTTTCCTGTGCAAGCTGAAGGAATCTGAGCTGCTTGAGCCTCTGATGCCGGCCATCCGGGCCTGCCTGGAGCACCGCCACAGCTACGTCCGCCGAAACGCCGTCCTGGCCATTTATACCATCTATAGGTACCAACAGGGGAACATGTTCTTACACCTCCACATCATCCAGTTTGTCATTTTTTTTGTCAGTAACAAGCCACTTTATATTTGTCAGGAACTTCGAACATCTCATCCCAGATGCTCCAGAGTTGATTCATGATTTTCTTGTCAATGAAAAAGATGCCAGCTGTAAGAGAAATGCCTTCATGATGCTGATTCATGCAGATCAGGTTAGATGCATTTCAGCACATAGTCCGTTTGTTGCAGGCCGTGGTGTTTATGCAGACCTAAGCAAAGTCATCTGTTCCTGCAGGATCGAGCTCTGGATTACCTCAGCACATGTATCGATCAGGTTCATACTTTCGGCGACATCCTGCAGCTGGTCATTGTGGAGCTGATATACAAGGTAGGAAATAGGCCGAATTATATAATTCAGGTTCAGAGTTAAACAAGCATGCAATCAAAAAAATAAACAATGTCACTTTTTTAATTGCTGTTCTGTGTGTTAGGTTTGCCATGCTAATCCATCGGAGCGCGCCCGCTTTATCCGTTGCATCTACAATCTGCTGCAGTCGTCTAGTCCAGCTGTTAAGTATGAAGCTGCTGGGACTCTTGTTACTCTCTCCAGTGCCCCCACAGCCATCAAGGTGCATATTTTACCCTACTGTTGTCGTACGCCAGATGCATTGTTGGATCGGACTGATATGTTTTCTGACTATCGCATAATTTTCCGGACCCCAGGCTGCTGCGCAGTGCTACATTGATTTGATCATCAAGGAAAGCGACAACAACGTCAAGCTGATCGTTCTCGATCGTCTGATCGAACTGAAGGACCATCCGACTCATGAGCGCGTACTTCAAGTAGGTTGATTCATGGCTGCTTTATCTTTTACTTTGAAATGTTTTCAACATTCAATTTATTCTTACTTATGTGAGACTGTTGGGATGTAATCAATTTAATTAACTATTTACTTATTTATGTATTTATCCAGGACCTAGTGATGGACATCCTGCGCGTCCTCAGCACCCCCGACCTGGAAGTCAGAAAGAAGACCTTGCAGCTGGCCCTGGACCTCGTCTCCTCTCGTAACGTGGAGGAGGTAAGTTTTAAATGAAGTTGTATTGTTTTTCAGGTGTTTTTAATTTTTTTTGGTTTCTTTTCTCTGACAGAAGCTGCTTTGCAAATATTGTGACTTCTGTCTGCTTTCTAGTTGGTGATTGTTCTAAAGAAGGAGGTGATTAAAACAAACAATGTAACAGAGCATGAAGACACTGATAAGTACAGACAGCTGCTGGTTCGCACTCTCCACTCATGCAGCGTGCGCTTCCCTGACATGGCAGCTAATGTCATACCTGTGGTGAGTTTTTTATGTTCGCACCATGAGAAAATCTTCTCTAAACTGTTTTCCATTTGTATAATTAGCTTAACAGAGACTCAAATGAATATATATGTGTTTTTGATGGGATTTCAATCCTAGCTGATGGAATTCCTGAGTGACACGAATGAGGCAGCGGCTGCTGATGTGCTGGAGTTTGTGAGGGAGGCCATCCAGAGGTTTGACAGCTTAAGACCTTTGATCATCGAGAAGATGCTGGAGGTTTTTCATGCCATTAAAACAGTCAAGTAAGCTTTCAGAAACACTTTTATTTACTATCTTGAACCTGAAATAATAGTTTTTTTAATAATCGGATTGTTATAAAGGATGGGTCAGATATTGTTTGTATAAAAATTCATGATCGAATATTTCAAGCATTTTACTTGTTAATTTTGATCATTATATCTTACAGCTAATGAAGTTCCCAAGTTTATCAGCTCTTTGAATATTAAAGGACCAATAGAAAAATGTACAGAAATGTTGGGATGACTTGCACTTCTCAAGTGGAGTGACATTGATACCCTCCACTTGCAGCGTTAACCCAGAAAAGGCTGAGTGTTGAAAGTGCTTTATCAAAGCTTGATAATGGAAAGTTGAAGAAAATGGAATAAGTGTGATGTGGAGAAAAGGCCCACATGCCATAGAGATGAGAGAAGCCTTGAGATGATCGTGTGAATCCATGGTCTCTCAATAGTTTAACGGAGATTGACAAGTCGTGGACTCTGAACCAGAGACTATGTCTAAAGCATCCTAACTATGTGAAGTTGGGGAAGAAAATAACTGGACTGTTGCTCAGTGGTCCAAAGCACTCTTCAGAAGAAAGTGAATTTAGCATCTTAGTTAAACATCAAAGTCAGAGTCTGGTGCAAGAGTGGAGAAGCACAGAATCCAGGCTGCTTTATTTTGGACCGCCGTGATGTTTCCACAGCCACTGATGGTTTAGGAAGTCATGTACCTGCTGGTGTTGGTCCACTGTGTTTTAATCAAGTGCAGCAGTCAATCAGAACATTTTACAGCAATTTATTCTCTCTGTTGAAAAGCTTTGTTGATATGCTGATTTCATTTTCTTTTGTGATGTTCCACCTATATGTTAAGCGCAGTTGCCTAAAATGGGTCACTTTTTGTGCAATGCATTTGGGTTTTTACCTTTGAGTTGTTAGTACACACTTGTTGTCTACTAAGTGTTAGGCTAACACTAGTTGGACTAAGTCCAGCTTAGTTCACAACATCTAAGCCTCACTGTACATGTTTGTCACAATTGCTTTATTCCAGGATTTACAGGGGAGCACTTTGGATTTTAGGAGAATACTGCAGCACTAAGGAGGACATCCAGAGTGTGATGACTGAAGTACGCAGGTCTCTAGGAGAGGTGTGTGTGCTTAGTGATGTCTCTAAGTTGTTACTGATTGGCTATGGTAAATTTTAGTCTTATTAAAATGGTCTTAAATCTCTTACTGGACAGATCCCAATAGTGGATAATGAGATTAAAAAAGAAACGGGTGAGTTGAAATCAGAGGACGAAGTAAGTGCAGCCCCAGCTCAGAAGCTGGTGACAGAGATGGGGACTTACGTGACACAGAGCGCCCTGAGCTCCTCCAGGCCTTCGAAGAAAGAAGAGGACAGGTAACATTTGCACATTGAAGTTGGATCACAAGTCCACATTTTTGAACTGATTATTTTTCTTGAGTTTCCCATATATCTCAGTCTGTATTTGTTTTCCCCAGACCACCACTCCGAGGATTCCTAATGGATGGAGACTTCTTTGTGGCGGCTTCCTTGGCCACAACACTCACCAAATTGGCCCTGCGTTACGTTTCAATCGTTCAAGACAAAAAGAAACAAAATGTATGTTATTCTACCTATAAGGTCACTTATACAAACCTTCATTTATTTTAAAGCCATCTGCTTGTTTCTCTAATCCCTCCCCCTCTCTGTGAATCTTTAGTCGTTTGTAGCTGAAGCCATGCTGATTATGGTCACAGTGCTGCACCTGGGCAAGTCCTCTCTGCCCAAGAAGCCAATTACAGATGATGATGTGGACCGCATCTCGTTGTGCCTGAAGGTTCTGTCAGAGTGCTCACCACTTATGAATGACATTTTCAACAAGGAGTGCCGCAGATCCCTGTCGCATATGCTCACCGTCAGGCTGGAGGAGGAGAAGCTGTCACAGAAGGTAATGGCGGCTGAGTCACTGGGCTGAACTCTGTATTTAACCTCCGCAGAATCATAGGCTTAGGAAGAAATCACATTTTCTTGTTCCTGTTTTTTTTCCTTTTTCTTTTCCACTTGATTTGTCATGCACTTTTTTAAAAAGGAAGCACAGACAAAAGTGCTGAACTTTATAGATTTACAATAATAAAAACATGTTAGAAAGAAAAATGTCTAAAACTAGATTTAGAAGAGGAACTTTGATTTAGTTGTAGATTTAAAAGAAAATTTATGTTGAACATTTTTGCTTTTTCAGGGATGTGCTTTATTTTAGCTGAATAATCTGTTGTTTAGAAATTTATTTCTAGATATTTTTATGAAAATAATGAAAAAAATGGGTATTAACATGTAAATTTGATCAACATTTTGATAAGACTGCCAAAATCTGGTTGAACATTCAATTTTTTCAACCGTGTGTCCTATTTTATTACATTAATAAAGATGCCACTTGAGCCCTTTAACAGTTCTGGTCACAATCATTTTGGTACATGTTTTAATTGTAAATCATTTTGATTCATTTTTCAGTGATGTGACAGGAAGATGATCACTGAAATTTCTTCTGTTTTTAACAAAGGCAATATTTGTAACCAGTTAGTTTTGACACCTCTATTCTTGCTCTTAGATCATGTTGTTAACTACAACATAGAATTATAGTCACAGATGGTAATATGGATTTATAGAAAGTGATAACAGCAATATTTCACCTAGTATCATCCAAGTATCTTCTGCATCATTCTAAAGTTTGAACAAATACTTTGTCGGTTAGCTAAAATGAGGCAGTGTCTCCAGATATTTTTGAACTGTGCTCTAGCAGTACACAACACATTTCAAAGCTATGATCGTGAGAAGCATATAAAGGCTGATCGCTAATGTGTTTCTAATCCTGATCACAGAAAGAATCTGAGAAACGAAACGTGACTGTGCAAGCAGACGACCCCATCTCCTTCATGCAACTGACAGCCAAAAATGAGATGACCTCTAAGGAGGACCAGTTTCAGCTGAGCTTGCTGGCTGCTATGGGTAACACCCAGAGGAAGGAGGCTGCTGACCCACTTGCATCAAAACTCAATAAGGTAACCACAAAGCCCTGCTGAGCAGCATACAGTTTGGCACTAGAGACTGAGTTGTTTGAAAAGCTCACCTATCTATTCATTAACCACAGAGGGCGCTGTAGTTTTTGGACATGGTTGTATTTTTCAAGTTATAGGTTTTGCTATGAAATATATAATGTTTTAGAAGGATATTTCAGTACTTGCATCAAACATGATGATTAAATAAATTTTTTTCTAAACTAGGTGACCCAGCTGACTGGCTTCTCAGATCCAGTGTACGCTGAAGCCTATGTCCATGTTAACCAGTATGACATTGTGCTGGATGTGCTGGTGGTCAACCAAACAAGTGACACTCTTCAGAACTGCACTCTTGAGTTGGCCACTTTAGGTTTGTTTTATTGACTCTCTTCTCATTTGGAGAAACTGGTTTTGTTTCCTTTTTCTGTGTTCTTGTTCTAAATTTATTTTATTCTTCAGGGGATCTGAAGTTGGTTGAAAAACCTTCCCCTCTAACTCTGGCCCCTCATGATTTTGCAAACATAAAGGCTAATGTCAAGGTAGCTTCTACCGAGAATGGGATTATATTTGGCAACATTGGTAAGAGAAAAATGTTAGGAAGTTAATTTATGTTTTTGCTGGTGTGTGTTTTTAAATTTGACTCTTTTTCCGCAGTCTATGATGTGTCCGGAGCTGCTAGCGACAGAAACTGTGTTGTCCTCAGCGACATTCATATTGACATCATGGATTACATCCAGCCAGCCTCCTGCACAGATGCAGAGTTCAGACAGATGTGGGCAGAGTTTGAATGGGAAAACAAGGTAAGCTTTGCCTGATAGATCAACAGCTTATTGGAATTTAAAGCGTTTCCCCCCTTATTTAAAGAAATGCGGTTTCCATTTAACAACAAGTAATTCCAGAACCTGTCTTGATTGTAGGTGACGGTAAACACCAACATCATTGATCTGAATGAATATCTTCAGCATATCCTTAAGTCCACTAACATGAAGTGTTTGACTCCTGAAAAGGTGAGTTACTATTAACACAAAGCACAACAAGCTTTTTGTCCTCTGCTTGATTTTTAAAAACCTAATACTTTTTGGGATGTTAGTGTATTTGCTTGCTTATAATCTCTTGTATTTGTCATCCCTGAGCTATCCATTTTAGGTACTATTATTGATGTGTTGTTGCTGAAGAGTTTTTCTTCACATTGTCTTTTCTTGTGTTTTTTGAAATAAATCAGGCACTCTCTGGTTTCTGTGGCTTCATGGCCGCCAACCTGTATGCTCGCTCCATCTTTGGGGAAGATGCCCTGGCTAACGTCAGCATTGAGAAGCCCATTCACCTGGGGCCCGACGCACCGGTCACCGGACACATACGCATTAGGGCCAAAAGTCAGGTGGGTCACAGCTGCTGTGCACTGACTTGGTATTAATCTGGGAACTAAAAGCTTGACTGAATTTACTGACTCTGAATTCAAGCCATATGGATGCTTTGTATTGTAGCTCAATATTAAAGTAATTCAATGTAGAAATGGGTACAAATAAGGAATGCGAGAATGTGTTACCTGTCTTTACATTATTTTTCATGTTCCTGTTTTCTATCTGTGTGTTGTAATAAATCTTTTCTTTCCACAGGGAATGGCACTGAGCCTCGGTGATAAGATCAACCTCTCTCAAAAAAAGGCTAATATGTGATATGTCTGCTTTTCTGTTGACATCTGTTTTGCCACCTTTTGCATCACCCTAAGAAGAAGTCAGTACTGTTAATACTTTGCTGTTTTTGTCCTCCCGTTATTATTTTGTTTTACATTTCTCTAAACGCTACATCTGTTTTCTTTTTTTCTGTCCTTGTTAATTTTCAATAAACATATATTGAAGTTTCAATTGCCTCTAATTAAATAAATGTTTATAACGGATTCCAGAGAATGGTTTCAGTTGCCTAAAGGTGGTTGTGCCCTTTAAGAGAAAGGACTCTGTCCAGCTTCATATCTCCAGGTACTAATTAGAATTCCTCACATTCCTCTCTTGATATCTTGCACAGTGTGAAACCAGTTGGTATTTGTCCTGTCAGTACCCCCATAGGGACTAAAACACCAATCCAAGGCATACATGTAGTTCACATACAATATGATGCAGTGGTTTAGAATATAATCAGCAATTTGCAAGTTTTGGTACTGCTGCGTTAATGAGATGGAGACGGTTTTTGCGCAGATGTCAATGTTCCATATTGCCCTCCTGTTTATAATTCATGAGTAAAGGTACATTTCTGGGAACTGGCCACAGGGTCACAGCCCTGCTCATACAGTTAAAGTATCTGGAGAATCTGTCCCTCCAGGGGGTTAGATAAAGGCAGCAAGGTTGCTTTGAGGTCAGAACTTCAGCTGTGAAAATAAACAGTGGGCCGTCTGGCAGCTCTGCAGCTTTCCAGCTACTGTGTTCAAAGTGGAGTCTCTATTTTTATTTACTTAGTGTGCATATCAATTTTAGGGTGAGTGTCACTACCAAAATGGTGGAGCAAACTGCTCTGGTCTGTTTGAAATAACTTGTTTTTCAGAAATATTTTACACTTTAAACCATATAATTAACATTCTTCACAAGAAATATTGCGTTTTATTGCAAAAGCACTTCTGTGGCACAGAAGTTAAGCTAAGATGTAAGTTAATTTATACTGACGTTGGAAGTGCTTATATAAATCATATGAATTTACTAAAAAGAAAAACTAATTTCTAAACTTGCCACTAAGCATTTGTACAGCGGTTTCTGCCTTCTTGACACTGGGTGGCGCTACAGCAGACGTGAGTTGGGAACTGCCACATGAGTTTTCATAACTTGGCACATTCTTTTTTATGACATACAGACTTTGCACATTGTAAAGTTAGTCTTGCATAGGAGTTTCAATCTAATTTTCGAGTTTAAGATAAGTTGCTGAAAATTAAATGACACGTTTGTTTTGCAGTGATAAGATACCTAGAATATCCATAGAATAAGAGATGTGCTTTTTAATTATTTGGATCAACGTAAATGTCTGAAAAAAAATACTTCTTACATAACATTTAGAGAAAAGCAACTTATAAAACCTTAGTTATTTTTTCAACTTTAATGTTTCCGGGTTTTTTAAAAAAATGATTATTAATGATTATCTATTGACTGCCCTGTTAGGCATTTCCTCCATTGTGACGCAGAGTTAAAACTATTCCGGCTTAAATTCGTTCATCCTAGCTTTTTAAACGTCGACCCCACCCGGACACTCGTCTCACTCCAAACTCTGCTCAAAAGTTGACCACTCGGGTCATTATACCGCTTTACATTTAAATTATGAATGCAGAGTGAGCAAGAAAACACGCCTTCGAGTACATGAACGTGATTGACGGGTGGATGACATTGTTAGGGCTGTAGTGAGCGTAAAAGTCTCCATTGCCCCTAGCGGCAGACGGTAGTATCGGCCTGTTTGATTTACTCCTAGTATCGGACCCACATCTTGAGCAGCGCAGTGTTGTCGAGCCTGGAAAGCGGTCAGGCGTTTGGACAGGCGGCCGTAGCTCCTCCATCCTTCCCCCGACCACCACCAACCGAGCAGAGGACGGACTTACACCGACGAGCTGCTCCAGCGCGCACACGGGCCTGTCCCTCCTTCTGGTGCCTCCGCTGCAGGGCCTCGTCTTCTTCAGCTTACTGGGGGAAAGTGGGTGTTTCGGCAGCGGCGGCGGCGGCGGCAGCGGCGGCGGCGGAGCGAAGTGTCCTCGATGGCTGGCTGGAAGGACGGCGCGGTGCAGGAGAAGTACCGCCTGGTCGTGGTCGGAGGCGGTGGCGTCGGGAAATCAGCCTTGACTATCCAGTTTATTCAAGTGAGTGGCGTCAAAAGCTTAAACAATAACAGCATTGGCTCTGGTTATTTTTTTCTTCTTCTTTTTTATTTTTACCCGGAAAAAAAAAACATGGTGAAATAACAGGGACGGGAAACCAGTGCAAAGATCTGTTCTCCTCAATACTTTACCGAGGCCTGATGCGGGTCAACGCGAAGATCTTAAGACCAGTGGGAAAGATTAGAACAGGGAGAGACGGCTGTCATTTTAACGCGAGGATTTCCGAGAGCACTACTTCCAGTTTGCAGTTCATACAGGCTTTCAGTGAAAACAGAAAGAAAACAGCGGCTCTGCACGGCTCGGTAGATGATGTCCTAGTTCTTTTCTTTTTGCTTCTTTCTTTACAGAAAGAAGCAGATTCTGAGTTCATCCCGAACTGGTCAAACTAGCCGACAACTAAACGTATGAATGTGTTAAAGGACCTGAAAATAAGCAAGAACCATTAAAGTTTCTAAAAAAAAAAAAAAGTTTTTTCCTTTCTTCTTTTTACAAGTTAAGTAGAATAAAACAGTATTACACCGGCGCTGTTTTTTCTGGTAATTTTTTATCCAAGAAATTACTGTAAATTCGTCCAGCTGAGGCCAAGTCTCGGCATGCTTGGCTGCGGTCTGGCTTCACTTCACCGCTTACATCCCAGGTTTGCTCTGATTCACCGGGTTTGGCCAGATTTGGTCAAACATGTTTGAGTGTATTTTTATGGAGGACAGATTGAGCTGAGAAACGAACCAGAAAGCCACGTTGGGGACCGAGAACAGGACGGCATGTGGTAGATGCGAAGATGAGCAGTTCGTGTCCAGCTTCATCACCTGAGCCTGGACATGGATCACTGTATCTTCGCTGTTATTCATGCCATTCTGGCCAGAGTTGTCCTCCCTCCTCTGTGGTCTGCTGGATCTGGGCCAGTGAGAGGCCCAAACTATGCTGCCAACCAGGAACAATACTGATTTGGGTTGAATGAGTAAAAGAGGCAGTACAAAGTCACTACTTAAGGATGATTAACTTTTGTTATTGGGTCCAGACTTTCATCAGCTACTGACTAACCTGTTTCCAAGCACCTCCAGTTAGCAAAAAATAGTAAAGCATGGACAAACTAAAGCTTACCTCGCCCCCTAAAAATAGGTGTTGATTAATTACAAAAATCTGCATTGTCAAATCTGCTGAAATTTTTCATTGTACTTTTACTACAGTTTAAAGTTCTTTTAACAAGCCTCCAGAATAAGCACAGAGTTTTCTCTGGCTTTATATAAGAGGATCCGTCTGTTCCTCACACACCTGTTGCTGTGCACTTCCAACCAGCTGGCTGAATGAAGGTTATTTTACAGTTTCGCTCCATACTAAAGGCAAATTCAGCTCCTTGGAAGTATTTCCAAAAAACGAGAGAGGAAAAAAAACATGATGGTTTGGAAACTAGAGGAATCCCAACTATAACTCTTATTAAGGTAGCACATTTCTAAAACTACAACTGTCAAAGCCATGGGTGGCGTCTCTGCTAGATCCAGAGCCACCCTAAGCAGACGAGTCTGACTGATTTACAGAGATGCAGCAAAAAATTAGCCAATCAATCAATGTTGTCTGAATTGACCATTGGCCATGCTTACCTGAACCGCAATAACTTCATCAATTATAGCTCAGATTAGAACTTAAAGATGCCAAACAGATGGAGGGATGTAAACTCTTCACCTCCCTCTACCTCTGGTTGAATTCCAGCTCACTTCAAACACAACCTGACTCACTTTGACTTCCCACATCTCCATAACAGACACTTAGGAGTGGAGTCTTTATGACTGGTCCACACACGCATACAAATTGCATGACAATTGTTGCCTTTGCCTTGTGTGTCTCCATCACCCCCCTGTGCACCACTAACCCCTGTTTCGCGTGTCAGTGTGTCACCGATTCTCTTTCTGGCTTTCAGGAGACTAGACGGCAGGCAGCTGCATGTCTCCACACTGTCAGACAATAGTGGGCTGGCACAGGCTTCAGAGTTGGGGAAGGGGGGGTGAAAAGCTCATGAAAGTGTGTGAGTTTAGGGGGGGTTGGGTGTGGATTCTAATGAGTGTTCAAAAAGCTCATTAAGTGCATACCAAGTCAAAAGCAATGACTGTGGCACTGATTTATTTCTGTTTGTTGTACTGAACTGAACTAGGGGGTCACTTAAAGCTACACACAAGAAATGCCCCTTGATCTAACATGCTACAGTGGTAACAACACCAGGATAACATATTCCCATTTGTGTTAAATCACATACTTCATATCTATTATTAATGTCACATATCAAGCATCTCTGTGGTGAAATCCTCTGTCAACTCAAATTTCACATAAAAGCTCAGGAATCCTTTCAGGATTCAACCTTTCAACCTTTCAGGTCGACAGCCACAGACATCAAGTTAAAAGCTCATTCTCGAATGATGTACGCCTGCTGGGTGAACGAGTTCAACGTGACCTGTCCCATTTTCCTTGATGATATTCTAAAATGTTGAGAATGTGACTGTTATGATGAATTTAAGTGGGAAAGTAATGCTAAACAACCAATTGAATTTGTTTTTAGTTTAGCATACATACCCCTCATTAGCTTTGCTCTTTCTTTGCACATTTTTTGAATCGAAAAGAAAAATTCACATATCCCTGGCAGAAACGGCGCCAGCGTACACTTCTGATGTTTCTAGAAATCACGTGGCCGTGACACAGGTCTAGCACATGGATGTGAAGTAAAGACTTTCACTCTATGCAGAGTGCATGGTTGTTGTGAAGCGAAGGGGACGTGGGGGGTCTGAGTCACCCTGGGTGGGTTAATGGTTATGGACCATGTGGAATTTGGCCCTTTGGCAAAGGAAGTCCCTGCTCTCAGGACCTCCTAGGCTTGTATGGAAAAACATGACCTGCTTCCTGAATCACACAAATGAGTGTGTGTGTGTGCGTGTGTATAATATTAAGTGGCAGTTTTGACTAAAATTGACTGTTATGTGCCATTACATTCTTTAGTGTCATTTGTATATAAAGACACTTCATAAAAAGTAATTAAATGGAATTTTGTTGACTATTGATCATTTCAGAATTGATCATTTGGCGTTTACCTAATCAACACCGTGTTGGTACTGGTGACTAAGATCAATTCTTACAACTGCTTTCTTTCACTTGCAACAGCTATATGAAAATGGCACAAAAGTTATTTTAGTCAAAACATTTTTTTTCTTTTGTAATTCCAAAATTTTCCATTTTATCCCATATTGGCATTTTTGTTAGAGGACAGATGCTATATATTTGCAAATAAATAAATAAATAAATAAATCCAATGTGGTTTAAAAATTGTCCAGAAATACCTGTAAATTACCTCCAAATCAAAGAACTAGTGATTCAAAAATCAACTGGTCAAGATTTCTCTGGGACCTTCCAAAACAGTCACAACAGAATCCAAACTACAAAAGTGAGATGGTACACAAAAGTAATCAAAAGTGGAATGTTCTGCATGTACTTCTCTGTAGCTATTGTATACGATTTATTAATTATATTTATGCTGATAACTAAAACCTATCCATAATTATCATGATGCAGAATTTACATACTGTTTTCATACTGTTTTCATGTAGCAGGAATGTTGCCATCATTTACCTCTTCTTAAAATAAATAAATCCAATATGATCAGGTGAATGATACAATGCTGTTTTTAAGTTGGGCAAAAGAAATTGACACAGGGTGCAATTTGAGTCCTTACATAATGTCATAATGTCATAATTTGACAAACTTCTGCAAAGTTTGACAAAAAAGTGAACATTTCAAATATCTTAATTTCTGGCCAATTGAGTGCACCTAAATACAAGCTGCACACACTAACATTGAAAAGACAAAAGAGCTGCAGGTGTCCATATTGTAGCATGAAATATTTTCACAGAATTTTTTTTTATTTACTTTTAATGAAATATGTATTGGTGACTGTACCTTAAATGCTTTTTCTCAACAATGCCTGTAACATGGCTGATTAAGAAAATACTTGAGCCTAGCAGGAAGAGTCATTGATCGCTGTCTTCATCCTCCTCTTGCACACTAAAACCACAAAAGTATTTGTCTGCAGCGTTGGAATTAAGCAGGTTCACACTTCCTCCGTCTCTCTTTCGTTGTCACTCTCGGTGTCACTTTTGAGTCTTCAGGCAATTCCACTCTTGGGCACATGCTGTACTTTTCATCAAGCAAAAGTCTAGTGGGAAAAAAAAGCAGCGACTTGTAGTCAAGAAGATACAGTATGTTGTTTAACTTATATTCGCTACTGTAAGACATCTTTCTCTAAGACATTTTTTTTTACTTTGGAAAATTGTAACAAGATTGAGATTGTGATGTCATTTAATTTGAGTTGAGTAGAAAAAAGCACATGGAGAACGGTAGCTTTGGTAAAGTCTATTGATTAGCTACATAAACATGAGTTAATAATCGCAGTTCATAGGCACTTTAGGTTTGATCATAAATTGTCAAAGTAGCTGGTGAAATTGCTGCATCACCAGCTGATGTATAAATTAAATATCTGATGCCAACTCTCAGGATTGGTCTTTCTTAGGTCACATTTTAGTCGCTTGACTGTCCTGAGGCGTACAATGCTCCACTGATTTTAAGGCGTCTGAGTAGAGCTTGAGACAGCCAAAGATGGACTGCTTTCCTGGAGTCAGAGGGTAAACGATGATGTTGCTAGCAATAACAGAGTGGCAGGTCCATCAAGTCACCGACCTCTCTGTTGCCAGGCGGTTGACTCAAGTTGAAATAGCATCAAGATGACACAGCATTGAGTCATATGACAAAGTTACCGAATGCAGTGCATTGTATGATTCAACCTCTGTGATGGAGGAAGCATCCCAAGTAGGGGGAAAACATGACTCATGGTGACCATGGGAAGACATGTGGGGTGTACTTTATATAGATATATATATATATATATATATATATATATATATATATATATATATATATATATATATATATACACCGACAAAGATGGCAAATCAAATAAGCGGCTCAGTCCACTCAGAGAAACTGCTGACATGAGACGGCTCTATTATGAGACATCTCTTATGATCCCACTGCTGAGTAACAGCAGGATGTTTGTGTGCTCACAGGCTTGCCGCTATTAGTGCAGTGTCAGCCTTCGGCAGTGGGGATTAGAGCGAAACATCCTGGCTGATCAAGTCTAGACAGATTAGAGTATTTTTTTCTTCTTTTGAAAATGTAAGCTGGAGTTGAAGCAAAAGCATAGCTCTGTCTTCTCATGCAGAGCTACTTAACTCCTTTTTGGTGAACAAAGTTTCAATTCATAAAATAAAATGGATTACGATGACAGGTCTTCTGGGGACACGTTGGAGGTACTCGGTGACATTAACCTTTGGAGAAAATTGTAAAAAATGTCTGTGGTCTGACAATGTGTTCTAGCAGCATTCTTTTGTTTATGTCCTCTCATCCTCTAATGTCTTTCTTTTAAACACCGGACTGAAGCTTGTGACGCCTAAACCTTACAGTGTGCGTGGGTGTGTTTGTGTGAGAGTAGGTGATGAGAGGCCACTGTTTGTCTAGCTCTGTAGGAGGCTCACCTGTTGATTTCTCATAGAGCAGAGGCACAGTTTAAGCAAATAAGCCCTGGAGCTGTTTTCACAACAAGCTTTAGAACCGCAAAGTGAACTGTATGTTTTAATATATTAAGATGTTTGAGTAAACCGAGACTTATAAAACGGACTTGCAGCTGGCTGTCGACAGTGCTGCATCCAAACGTAACGATCAACGGTTGAGTGGAAGGAAAATGCGCAGTAGAAAAAATAAGTCTGATAAGTCTTTCTGTTGAGCTATTCCTAAACTAAGTACTGGACAGCTGCTAAGCGGTCCAATGTTCTCTTTTTAGATATAAGTTCATGTTTTATTTCATCCCAAAATCCAGGATCTGGATTATATTTGTTGTTATTTTGATATATAGCCTGGATTATCAACCTACAGTGTCTGTTCGTCACTATGCAGTAAACGAGTGTCAAACAGTGATCACAACATAAGGAACACCTATAGCCTTCCTACGAGGAAGATGGAGCTTACAAAGCTCGGTGTTTAGTGGCTTATCGCTCTGTTGGCTATTAAACACATTGCTGGCAATGTAAAAGGTGTTTCTGCAGGCTGCGACTTAAACAGAATGCAAAATACTGAAACAAGGTCACAAACTCTTGTACCTCAGATAAACACATGCACGTGAGTCAGATGACTGCATGAACTGCTTTCAGTTTTACGACTATTTAAACGAAATATAGGCAATATGAGTATGGCATCTTCCCCATATAGTGTATCTAAAATCATAATGCATGTTTTGTTTTTTTACATTGTATTTAAATATGAGAAACTGATTGTGAAATGTTTGATAATAGAGAAGATGAATTCTTCTTGTATAGCTTTTAGATTTTTTTTCTAAAGTTATAGTAAGAAGTGGCTCAGGGTCAGTTTTCCTAGGCCAACTGTATTTTATACTCGTATACTTAATCATGGTATTATATGTTAAATGTTTCTTTGTAGTTGCATTGTGCTTAACAGATGCTTCACTTTTCTTTAGCCAAGACTTTACTCTCAGTGGGTTGAGGTCTTGTTTGCTGGGTTCTCCTCCTGCTCCCCCCTTCACTGTAATTCTAGTCTTCTTGCAGATAAGTGCAGTCCTGTTACTGATGCAGATCAATTGAATCTGGAAAACTGCCCTCCAGCCCGCCATAGGAATGTCCATGCGAAAGGGAGTTTCAGATCCACAGAGAGAAATCTGCCTGTGTTGGATAATTCATGACACTATAGCAGGTCATTCTTTCTGCTCGAGGCCAATGAGTAACAAATAACTTTCCTGGGAGGAAGACTACTCCTTATCAGCGAGAGCTAATCATTAGGGATGGGTCACGGAGCAAGGATCATAACATCCATCCCAACATTCTCTTGTAATGAAGTGATTGTTGTCCGTGTCTTCATTGTGAAGTGGTCCAATTAAAAAATATTTGGTGTCTATGAACATGAAGTGAATAATGGAGAGGTCCTGTCTATTAGGTGCTGGGTCTCTTCTAATGGACATTACTTCTGGAATCGGTACAGTTCAGGTGGAAGGGAGATTCTTATGGTATCACAGATATGTAAATATGAGTAGAAACACCTTACAATTTAGTTAAAGTTTCAGAAAAAAATATTCCCTTTCTCAGGCTCTTTTTAGGTATCCTGTATTTTCACAATGATTTTTATCCTTCATCTTCAAATTGAACTCAGTTGTCAGTCTGGATTTCTGCCATCTTTACATCTTCAGTTTATGAAACCACTGACGTTTTCGAGATGTTTGCTACATCCAGATTATCATCTTTAATTGCGGCAAGATTGTATCAAGTCTTTTCCTCCAATCAGTTCTGAAGAAACTGAGAAACTGCCTTTATTTAAGATATATTTATTTCCTGGAATAGATGGGGGGAGGGACCTTTGTTGGATCCATTTAGAATTACAGAATCAATAATAGAAAATGAATAGACAGTTCTTGTTCTTCTGTTACATCTGGTTGTTGTGATATTTTGTGGCCCTTACTTGATGACTGACATTTGCTTGCCTAACAATGGGCACATGGTTCCTCATCCAGTGGCCTTCTTCTGTATTCTTGCAGTTAAAAACTAGTTCTTTATTTGTTTTTCTGTAATAACTCCCATCAGTTTCACCACCATAAAGATTAGTATTGGATCAAGTCCCTTTTTGCGCACGCATGATTAAATCTAAGGAGTAACGTAAGGCAAACTAAACCTGCAAATCAAGAGGAAAGTCTGAAAGCAATTCAGAAAACATTCAAACCCACAGTGATTCATTTGCATCCTTCAAGAGAAGAGATATGACTCATATCAGAAATGGTAATGCCAGATGTTTGTAAAGTTAATCAAACTTACTTTAGATACAGTTTTTCAATTTCATAGCATATCATGGTTAGTTTCCCTATTTATTTTGTTTTAAATATTTTTATTTGGATCAATTCTACCTGCAGGATTCTCAGCAAACATGCTTTACTGACTTCATATAAGGGATAAAACAAATGATCAGTTATTTTTCATATACTGTTAAAAGTCTGTTGTCTTTTTAAAACACAAATACACGTGCACAATATGTGCATTTTGTTTAAAAAGTTGGACATCGCTTGGATCGGAGTATGCTGTTTGTCATAACTGCTGAATTTCCCCCACTGTGGGTCGATAAAAGATATTTCTATACTTCTATCATCAAAAAAAGAAGGAAAAAAAACGAAACTGGTATTCTGCACAAGCGTTGCTAAATATTTGAGCTGTACATGAGAGCATTGTGTGTCATTAATAAAAATGTGGTACCTTTAAAAACACAGCACCAGTTTGTGAAGGAAATCAGTACAGTATAAAATGGTCATATATTTTTATTAACGATGCTTAGTAGTCATAGAAGTGTCAAATATGTGGAAAAACTAATTGATTAAAAAAAAAAAATTGTTTCCATGGCAACGTAAATACAATTCCATGGCATCCGTCATGTCTTGGCTCTCGTCAGTCAGTATCTGCCAAAAACATGCGAGTTTGATCATCTTGCAACTGAAATGTAGTAGGGCTTCAGAGTGTATGTTGAAATCCATCAGAGCAGCGACGGCCAGGCTTTATCACGCAGTTTTCAAATATTTCAGAGGATATATCTTTCAGCTAGTTCTTGGACATTTTTTCACTATTCTCAGCAACAAGATTTAGACATGGGTTAGTCTATAGCTTTTGCTTTATTTGGTTCCTAAATGAGCCTTAGCTTATCAGTGACAGTCTAAACTTGTTCCCATTGGAGTCAAAATAAAATGGCTCTTGTAATTCTCTAAAGCAGATGTCAACTTTTTTTATGGAGCAGACATGCACACTGCTTTTCCGCTTAGTTTCTGCTTTAACACAAAATCTCTGATTGCCTCTTTTAGGGCACTTGATTCTTCTAAACGTAATTTTTTAGCAACATTTGCTGCTGCAGATATTATTATTATTATTATTATTATTATTTGCAAATTATATTTTTACCTAAGCCAGAAAAGGAACCGTTAATCAAATTAACAGTAGTTATTTAGCCGGCAGTTTTAACTGTTTTCAACAACAATTCAGTGGGAAGAAAATATTTTCTAAGAATCTTTTGTCAAGAAGTTGGAAAGTTACACTCAGAGCTAGTTGGTGGAATTCATTTGTAACAAACCATGGCAAAATGTCCACTTCAGTGTTTTTGTAATCAAAATGTGATGCACATGCATGCATGCAGTTGATCAATGTGCAGAGCTGAACTATGCACAAACAGCCATTCACACCTCTTCACTGTTGACGATAAGAGTGAAAGACTAACGTTGGCATCCATGGACGTAATTTCTTTATGACTTGTCACAGCTTTCTGCTTCGCGTCGGAGTCTCGCCTCCACGCCACATTTCCTCTTCGTACTATTATGCTGTTTACAGAAAAAACACAGGGGGTCCATATAGTGCCTGCTGGATGCCTTGTAACAGGTTTGTATTGATAACAAAAAGCTGTGTGGGTGCCGAGTTTTTTCTTGTGACAAAATTTTTGTTTAATTTCCACGAAACACCTTCTGTGTTTCGTATTTATGGCATAAATTCTCTGTCTTTATACTAATCTCAGTATTTTTTTAAAATAAGCTGTCTTGCCGTTTTGACAAGAATATTCTCTCTGATTGTGATGTCAGATGTATTTGGTTGTAAGTTTTATAAAAAAAAAAAATGGGAGGCATATGTTTTGACACATAACTGCCAATGATTTTGTAATTCCCATTCAGTTGGATTCCAAATCGCAGTTTGTGGCAAACATCCTAATGGGTAAAATGAAAATATGTGGTAAAGAAAATGGAAGTCAGAATGAAGCTGAACTTTACCCTGAATTAAGGCTGCGAGTGTATGTGGCATGTTTGGCACAAAAACAAAAAGAACTGCTTGACCACATGTTGGTGGCAGCACTGGGCTGAAGGGTTTTGTTTAGTGGTCAAAACCTTCAGTTTTGCAACAGATCCAAATCCACTAAAAATCACCTTCTGATGGGAAAACTAAAGTTTTGGAATCTGATAGATTTTGGAGAAATTTTGCACAAAGTCAAGATAGACAAAAACAATTGAATGGTACAGTAGAGTCAACATTATCTTCATAAAGTATTACTTTAAGGTTGAGTGACCAGATCATTCAAACTTTTAGTTTTTTTATGTTTTTCATTGAAAACAATTAAGTTTCCTTGCACATTACAGTAAAGGTGAAAAGAGTTTGAAATAACTTTTCTAGATCACATTTTTGCATTGCATTAAAACTCTTACTCTTAAAGGGTGTTGACACTTTTGAGACCCACTGTATGCTTCCTCATACATCTCCAAGGCCCTACGCCACTCCAGACTCGCATCAAAGTCAGCTCAGACTGTGAGTTTGTCCATGTCGTTTTTGGCTACTGTTCTGTGTTCATACATCTGTCTGTCGCAGAATTACTGGGTACAGCATCGGGCCTCTCGCATCTAAGTCACTGAACGACACCAACAACTCTGCCTATGGGAAACTGAAATGCTTGTTTTAGCAACACATGCCCACCTACTGCTCACATTTGGCATTAGTAAAGCAGCAATCATCCACTTTAGATCACCTCTAAGAGCCCTTTCCATATATCTGTTCCTGCTGCTGATGCTGAGGCCTGCTGGGCAGCTGGTGGGCATTTGGCACCTGCTGTCCGTCGGGGGAGGAGACGAGGTATTGAAACGAGCCAGTTCCCCCTTCAACAGGTGATGGCAGATCTTTGCTTTGCTGACCGAATGTGAGCATGAAAGTGGGCCCGACAGCCGTGCTTCTGAGGCTCTCTTCCCTGTGTTGATCGCATCAAGTGGAGCCGTTCAGCGAGCACAGCGCACACGTTTACATGCGCGGCGCGGTGATGTTTGGTTGAGTCAGTGACCCAGCTGCTGTGCGACTGTTGCAGCAGCGATTCCCCAAAGCAGCTGCACGCGAGCCCCCTGTCCGCAGCACCAGCTGGGGTCCCTTAGCCTAAACTGTAAGGCGGCACACGAGTCGACGATCAGCAGCTGACCTAAAGAGTGTTTATGTTTCTTCCAAACCAAAACATCGTCCTCTCACAGACACGCCTCTCTGGAGGTTGGGAAATGCACGCGGAGCTCAGCCCTCCAGGCGAAGGCGGAACTCACTTTGTTGACGAGTACAAGGCAAAGAATTTGACCTGAAGTTAAACTTTAATTTAAATACAAGTGCTAGGGATGCATCAGTTTTTCTCCATAGGCTAGAAGCCAAGTTTTCCCACGTAGGCCTAGAAGCTCTTTATATTTTCTCTTTTAATGTGACTGTGTAGATTGAATAGGGCTGCAATGTTGTAATTTTATTGGTATGAAGTGCACTGATAGTGCAGTTTTAAAGAAATTGCCGTTATTTTCTTAGTCGTTCATTACAAAATTTCTTTGTTCAAAATGTTGCCTTTAGAAATTGAATATAAAACAGCCAAAATCTCCAAATAACCACTTCAAGCTCTAATTGTACAACAAGAAAGTGACAGGCACAGCATATTAGTGTTAATTATATGTTGGTCGATGGTTACCAGACAGATCTGAAAGGAGTGAAGATGGTGTCCATTAGGTCTGTTTACAAGGAACTGCCTGCTAACCTAATCAAATTTCTGCTGCCTGTATTGTGCAGACGCTGACTTGTAAAGCGCTCGCCAGTAATGCTGTCCTGTCTGATATGTTGTCACAGAGTGGCCACATTTCCTTAAAAACATCTGCAGCAAAAAAAACCAAAAACAGGTTCAATAGTTACTTCAGAGGAGACCTGAAGGTGAAAAACATGGATTAATCATTTTAACTGCTGTATGGTTACGTTTTATTTTAGAAATTGATCTTTGCGATAAGCTCCGCAGGAAGAAATATGGTTTGGTTTTTGCTTTATTCGTATCGTTTCGTCTTCAAATGTAACACATTCAACCGAGAAACAACTTCTGCATTCACTGACTGCTTTGTTGTTCAGAGCCGATCAGCATCCCATTATGCGGTCAGTCATACGGTCTTCCTGAAAACCAGAGGCTGCCAGCCACACTTCTCTGAATGACTTTATATGGGTTTTAAAAGTCACACAGTAGTTTCTCTGTCCACCCGGCCACTGCAGTAGTTTGTGTCCTCCCAGTCGGCCGTCATCACAGTGCCGCTTTGTTGTTGAGAGCGTGCGCAGCGGCACTTCTGCACAAAGATGAGCAGAGGAAGAAGAACTGAATAAAGCTCCAAATGGACCAAAAACACAACAAAGCACAATACTGTCTAACACCACTGTTTTGTTTGTGAGTGTTAGCATTATGAGGGGCTTTCTCTGTTCATTGTGTCTTTTATTGTATCTAGTTTTGAAGGATCATGACATGGTTATTCTAGCATAACGACTTGTTTGTATTCATTTGTAGTTTTTTTTTTTTTTTATAATCATGCGACTTTGGTCTTGGTTTGGATTTGATTTTTAACAAGGAGTTATTAAAGAGCAAAACATCGGGAAATTCCCACTGTTGGTTTAGGGAGTAACTGTTCATTCTCTTGTGGTCTTAATACAGATTTTACATCTGCTCCACAAAAACTAATACAAATAACATATACATAAGAGCAAGATATCTGAAATAGCCGACAGAGTATAAATAATTTAGCTGGTAAATAGGACTTCAACTTAATCTGTTACAAATCTAGTCATTCTAACTGCGTAGTAACAATAAAATGAGTGTATTTTTTTTTCTTTAATTTGAATGTAAATTGCCCTGTTGATGGAATAATTAACATGACAGAAATAACAGAATCCAAGGCTGTCTAAACAATTGCTCAGTGAACACGGTGAATTTTGGTGTAGGTGCAAACTTTCTAAAAGAATAAAGACTCACTGGCTGCAATTACACCCTGATTAAGTTGTCCATCAGCCACAATTTTTGTGCCAACAGCAGAGAGACTGGTTGTGCTTATTTTCAAATCTTGTAGGAAAACTGATATGACTACAGAAAAATCCATATTCTGCCAGTCATTTCTAAACAAGTAGAAACAGGGATAGCTAAGCAACTTTAAAATTATCCAAACAACGATCATTCACATTTCCATCCACTTTGGGTGTAGTATTCCTGGAAAAAAACGGAAAGCTACATGGATAAGAAGGAGTATGTATGAAACTGTATTCATTAATTTGGAGAAAGGAAAAAAAGGGGGTTGTTACTCTTGGCCACACCATTTTAACAGCCATTTTTTGAGCCATTTTCATTCTTTAGTGCAAGGAAGAAATTGGTTGGATTAATATCTGCCAAATAGAAAATGTTGTGTAGACGTCAGTAGAGCTTTAGAAAATACAGTGGGGTTCCCTTGAGGTTTTGTACTTGGACCCACATTGTTCTCCTTATATAGAAGTAGATTTAACCTAGCCAGTTGAAAATGTAAATCATGCAGTGATATGTATACTAGCCAAAAATGTCAGAAGCTGCCGAACCATAACGATGAGTCAAATCTTGATCTGGCATAGAAAATCCTTTCTTCTTTTGAACACCATACATTTCTATTCAGAATATTGATACTTTGCCTGTGAATAAATAAAATCGATAGCCAGTGAGCGTTTGAGCCTTTAGAGAAGACATTATCTGTGAAGTGGCATCAGCAACTTTCAGGTTTTATGTTTTTGTCAATGTAACCTTTTTGATACCCTGTGAGAGAAAGCATTTCCTTTATCCTCCACCCCTAATCCGACAAAATGTGCTTATAAAAAAAATGAGATGAAGATACTGTTTGTTGTGTGACTCGTATGGTGCAAGTAGGCCGCTTTAAGCCCAGTGATCTATTGGAAGAAAGGCCTTTAAATGGCACTTCTTTGATTCTGAGCCTTTGAGCGGGTTTAGAAGTGTTCAGAGTCCAGCTTGCATTGATATTTAGCAGCGTGATTGAAGTTTTAATGCCAAAGAGGTTAGAAGAGAGCAGGGGGTTGATGGTGCCAAGAGCTGGCCTGGTTGCTGGGACATTTAGCCCAGGCTTTATTCTCAACATGAGTGCCATCACCAGTTTTACTGGTGTCTGTGCTGACTGAGCATACTGATTTACTGTAATGCAACAGTATTTTGCTTATGGTTCTACCTCAGAAAAATGCTGCTCCCTTGTGCATGACTGGAAGGAAGTTGTTCATATTTGTATTTTAATAAACAATGTTGCTTTCTATAATCAAATAACAAATGTATATTATTTTTTAATAACAAATGATTCCAAAAGCCTCTACCGATTTTTGTATCTTTGAACTTCATGCTACAATACATTCTCAGTGCTTTGGAAGTGAGAAGTCCAGATAGAAGCGGGCATTGTTGTGGTGACACATTTTTGATCCTAAGAATTTATATTAATCATAAAAACGTATAAATGCCAATGAATGATGTTTGAAAACCCAGAGAACTGATAGCATAGTTAGATTTTTTATTTTTTTTCACTGTTTTTGTGTTTGTTTCATAAGATCATCATTAAATAAAAAAAATATCACTAAATGCAGTTACGGTGTGCAGAATAGTAAGATGGATGACTCTTCTTTATGCAACTGGTGTCCTGAAGAAGCCTGTTTAAAAAATGGGGTTTGGAGAGCATTATTTATGTTTGTTAGTCTATGATTTCTGTGACGTGTATTGAGAAGATGCACAGTCGCCTAAAGCATTGTTTTTATTATTACCGCATAAACTCAACAAAATACCGTAGAACAATTTAAATCTTTATTGCTATGTCCACATATATTTTACTATTTGTGTTGCTGCTTGCTAATTTAGGTCTGGACATTGATTTTTCAGGTCTTCTAATTTGTTGATTTGGTACAAAAATATATATACATCTTCAAAAGTAGAATTAGTTCATAAAAATATATCTCTTGCGATGCACTGGTCCTATTGAAAGGGGACAACCCTGAGCCTTCAGTTCTGTTTGAGAAGAAGAAGACGCTGAAGAATAACAAAGCGGCCACATTGTATGTGCTTTGAACTCAAAATGAATAACTTGCATTCCAGGGGAAGTCTAGTGGGTTTGTGGAATCAGTTATGACTGCTGTAGTGCTAATGCATGGAATACCATGTGCACAGATAGCTGCTGTCAGAAATTCAGTATTTAAGGTTGATGCACACTTAATATAAGCACTCGTCACCCTTTCTTTGTTTTTTTGTCTGTTGCATCTGAATGTGTGTGCTTTCCAAGTCCTAAAAAACATATAACAGGCTTGTTCCTCATTGATATACAAGACAAAATACATTTGCAGTCTGCTTAACACATTTTAAAAATATTTTTAACAGAAAAATTAAAGTGTCCCCTTACTTGACAGTTGCAGGATTTAAATTTCTAGTAAGGTAATTGGTGCTGGATGGATGTGAGCTTTATGCCAAGGGTCTGTCTGCAGGGGCAGTTTCACTAGACTGCTGGCATCTAAGGACACGGCTGTGATTAAAGGAAAAGCCTATTGATCTGTTGCACATTAGGAGGAAGCAATCTTATAGGAGTTATGGCCTCATTTAATTCGGCATCAGGCCAAATTATGGTGCTATACACAAACTGCATTGTAGCTGTAACCGCCCTGTGAGAATGTTATTACCGCTGATGCATAGCTCGGCTTTACAGCAATGGTTTGAGGGATTTGAAAATGATTTTTTATTTTTTTGATGATTTTGTGTTAAGTCTTAAATCTTTCGCAGCTACGACTAAATGCTCCCCGGTGGCTCTTCAAGGCGGCGGACCCATTTTGCTCTCCCTTTCTTTCCATGTGTATTAGATATTGAATATGTGACCTTTCTAGTTTCTATGAGCTCATGGGAAAAGTGGGTGTTTCCACAGGAAGTTAATGCTTTTCCCTCCCCCTCTTTTTTCTTTTGCTCTCCCTCTCCATGGAGCCTACAGTCTCACTCCCCCTCAAACCTTTCATTCTGCCTTATTTCCCCCCCCTATTTCTCACTTCAAGTACTCCTCGGCACCCAACGAAACAATGCTCCCCGCACCTATTCCTGCATCACCCGTGTGAAACTTCATGAAGCAATAGTTAGGAGAACTGTAAAGATGCACAGGGATTGGTCATTATTTTCATCTGTTTAGCATTAGACCCTGATGGAGGCTGCTTGATTACAGACAGCTGCTCCAAAAAGCCCCCAAAAAGTTAAAGCTTTGCACATTTTAGAAACGGGAAGTGATACACGGCCGATTCTGGCCAGATTTCTCTTTTCATAACCTCTTTACTTTAAGAGTTGATGTATAGTGCACTGCTAAAACAGCAGATATTTCTGCTGTTTGGCACTGATAAAGCTTGACCAAGAATGTGGACTTGCTTGGCCCACGATGTGCTATCAGCGCAGTCTTCCACTCCTTTTCAGTCTGGCCTAAAGGGCGACTTGGAAGGCTCCAGCTTGTCTGGCATGCACTTTTGGGTCCTTAATTGAAATTGCCGCACTTGGCTCTGGCCCCCTGAACCTGTCTTACATATGGCACGTTTCACCTGTCAGTATGGGGGCAGCCCCACCAGCCCCGGCCCTGTGTGGCTGTCTCCACCACTCTGCCTTTTGGTGCTGATGCCTCAGTATGTAGCACTTTGCAATTGCTCTGTCAGCAGAACCAACAGTTTGGTGGCAGAAGTCAGTGTTACAGAATAGTACTTCTAACCACATTGTAACCATTTTTTGGGTACTGTGGCATGAATAACTCACTAAAATCAAGGATTGGAGCAAAACTTACTTGTAGGACTGGCGCATAAATCAGTAGAAATCTTGAGAGTTCATTTATTTGATTCATTTATTTAATCCACTTCTCCACATTAGATCTGCTCAGGATATTGATCATTTTAAGAAACTTTTAAAGACCTGGTTTTATTCACTGGTTTTTGAGTCTATTTAAAATGCATTAAGTGATTCTGTGGTTGAGTTGGGCTTATGGTTTGATGTTCTTTTAATTTCGTACTTTGTATCTACACTTCCATATAGTATACTTGCTCTAAAGCAGCTTGGTGAAGGTTTATTTTTATAATGTGCTATATAAAATGAAATTGACATCGACATAGCAAGAAAAACCATTCAGTTTTTCTTTAAGCGTTGTCAGAGGTGATTACAAGAAGTACCTCACCGAAATTATTTTAGCCATAATACGTAAGGCATCTTATTAGGGAACAAGCTATACCAACTAGGAGAATATTTCTTAAAGGATTAAATATTACTAGTTTTCTTAGAGTTTTAAAAGGTTGTGTCTTCACCTAATTCTAAGACACAACATTGATTTTGATATTAGGAGTTTCAACTTCCTTAAAGTGATTGGTCAGCTTCTCACATCAGAGCCATGAAGAATAAAACTAAAAGAAGATTCCTTACTTCAGTCAGACAGACTTGTTAATGACCTCAGAATCAGCTACATTACTGCTGCATCATTCTGCCACTTCCATGTTTCAGTTCGTGGAAAGGACAATCTGCCTTTCTGCTCCAACAATGTTTCAGTCTGTTACAAGTCGGCCTTAAATGGCATCTTCTTGCACTCTCCTAATTGGATGTTGAATGAGTTACTACTGAATTACTGCTGACAGTGAACATGTCCAAGGCCTGGAGGAAAAAAGGTTTAAAAGAATCAAATACAGACATTTTATAAAAGTAGCAAACAAAATATTTACTGCCCCATTTACCACAACTCGATCTCAACATATCTCAAAACTTCTTTTTTCTTCTTCTCTTTTTCCCTTGAGGTGCTGATTGGCCAATCACAAATGGACTTTTGGACCACGTGCAGACTTCCATAATTTATATTTTAGTGATGCTTGGGGGAATCATCCTTTTTTTGTTTGTTTTTATCTGGTTTGTTTTTTTAATTAATTAGCAAAATACGATTATTTATTTTATAGAAATTAGATGGGTTATCCACATACATTCAGACTAGATGGGAGAATAATATTTTGAGGTCATTAAAACAATATTTTGAAGATTCAGGTCAGTATGAGTATAGGATAGAAAGTTGTTGGCTACATCTTAGAGGTGTAAATAAGAGCATTGAAGAAAACTGTTAGTCTTCAAGCTGCTATGTTCACTAGTAAAAAAAACCCCCTAAAATATGTAAATTAGTAAGCAGAAAAAAGGCTGTAAAGAAGTCGGGAAGTGTTTAGATTTATTTTTAATCTGCAGATACTCGTAGATGCAGTTTGCTCTATAACTGATGCATTTTAATACATCTTTTTGATTTAACCTTTAAATATCAATTAAATATGATTATTTATAAGTGAAGTTTTCTGAGTAGTCCTTTGAACATGTGTAACTCTCAACTGTGTCTTCGGCCGCTTATTTTAGCTGAGCATTCCTGCTAATTACGAAAGCACCGTAGGCAGACGCCACTGTCTGCCGTAGGGGCGTGTTTCAGTCGTGTCTTTGATAAATCTGAGATTTAGACTTCTTTGAAGGTAAGGACGTTATTGGGTTGAAGTCAAAAGCGGTGGTTTTAACTAAGTGGGATAACTGACAGGGATGGAAAACGACCTATATTTAGCGCCAGTGAAGATGTTTGTGCGGGGAGGAAGTGGGGGCACACGAGTGCAAGCGTGATGTGGATTACAGGCCTACATATGTCACTCATTCTTGCTTTCCTCACGGCTGGCAAGCAGAAGTTTTATTTAGTCACAATAACTGCTTTTGTGAAACCTGATTTCCCAATCCTGATATTTGATTTGAGTTTAACGAGCCCATACACAGACACATTGGCTCGATGCCAATTTTCTTTTCTTAAGCTGCTAATACAATCACTAAATCTTGCTAATCTTTAAATGCGTCATTGTTTAGGAAATCTTTTTTTAAACATTGTTAAGTAAATGTGTTGATGACATCTTGCACTTAGTTTTTAAATTTTTTTATAGAGATGAAAGAAAAACACCATAAACTGTAATACAACTTTGTAATCCCCATTCATTCAATTGACATTTAATAATTCCAGCTAAAGAGTAACCATAAACAACAACCTTTTGTTTTTTTTAAGAAAGAAAATAGACTTGTAGAAATCCATGTATGCTCTTCTACTGGCATTTTATGAACAGTAGAAAAAGAGTAATCAGAAATATATTTAAAATAGATAAGGATCTGGTACCCTGATTACCAAAAAAGTCTAACAACTAAGTGATCCATCTGCAATGTATTTGAGACAAAATTGAGAGTATGTTATATCCAAGTGCCATGTTTGGATTTCTGTTGGTGGGTGGGGTCAGGGAAACATTTTCATCTGTGACATCATGTGCTACCCGAGGGCTCGGCTGGGCCAGCAGTCGGCTCCAGAGGTGGAGTTTCCTTCCTGCGAAGCAGACTGGGACCCAAGTGTAGCCTGACCCACCTTCCCACTGACATCTAAATTGTAACATGGTTTGCTGCAACTATTTCCCCCCTCCCCTCTGCCCCCACTCTTAATTTTTGTGTGCCTTTGTTGCTTTTTTTTGTTCTTGCTCATGCATTTGCGTTTTAGTTTGCACTAAGGTGATTGAACTTTACCTTGACTTTGCTGCTGCTAAGCAAGAGGAGAAATCTTAAAGATAATAATTATGGATTTACGAATGCACATACAAACCTGCTCTTCTTTGCTCTTTCCCGGTTCTAGCCTAGTGAGTCAGTGACTGGTTTGTTTCACTGTTGGCAGTGTTTCAAGTAGATGTGTGATTGTGACTGTGATTGCTTCCTCAGTTTGAATGCCAGTTAAACTTGTCTATGTATTTATTGTTGGTGGGGCTGTTCCTTTTTCCTCAACAAGAAGGAATTTGGTTCTGTGAATTTTTAATCTCATCACACTATCCAGTGTATTCCTGAAAATGTGTTAAAAAAAATCCGTCTGCCTCACTGGTATGTGCATGTGATACATTCTTACAGATTACTAAGAGAACTCTAATGTCATCTGGTTCAATTGCAAGTATGTGAAACGGAAAAAAAAACAAAAAAACTTTTTCAATTTTGTTCTTATTAGATCTAGATGCTCCACCAGAAGTATGGACTTGAGTAGGCGTTGGTTGGTGTCAGATTTTCATTGATAACATCAAGTAAAAGCGTCATGTTGTCACAGTACCATGGTATTACCACAAAATTAAAAGAAAAGAAAAAAATGCGGTTTAGCTGCTGTTATTTAAAGCCAACAAAGCAATAGCTATTTCAGCTGGTGCAACAGCAAATTGTTCTAGAACATTTTCTTTGTTTATTTCATTTAATCATATTTTTTTTTGTCAACTAAGTTGGTTGGAACTGACATGGAAACAAAAATTGAATTATTTGCACATCACTTCATTCAGTATCAACATTTGTTTTTCTTCCTGTTGTGAACATGTCGCTGTCTAAAACATACTTGTTTGTTTTAAAATATACCAGGTTAGATGTGTAGCAAAAGAGACTTTATAGGTCAAATTACTGGATTTGATTCAAACTGGCATTTCTCACTGGGCTATCGGTAGTCCTCTCTAGTCACGTTTCCCTCTCCAAGCCCATCATTGCCCAGCTGTAACTCCAGCCAGGCTGGACTGCGGCCCTCGATATCGCCAGCTCCGATGCAGAAACGGTGTCATCTATTAGAAGGAAAGAGACAATCGCTTTGGTTAGAGCAGGACGCTACAGCTAAGCTACCTAAACACGCAGAGGTGTGGGGAAGGGAGAACTGAGGAGGCCAGTGAAATGTTCATCTCCACCCCGGGAGAAAAATACGATCAAGAGGTTAAAAGAAGACGTCGTCATAAGAGGTCAGACACTAATATTACAGGTAGCAGAGTTGTATAGATAACGATTAAAGAGAATGTGAGGGGGAAAAAATGTATGGATTTCTTTTTTCCCCTCTTTTAGTCTCTGACCTGTCAGCTCTGAAGGCAGGCTAGGAGTGCAGCACAGTGCATTTAAGGATGCAAAGTAACTCTGCTGAATTATTGAACAGCAATGAATGGCTGTGACGCAGGCGAGCGTACTTATAGGCAGCAGAGACGCCAGGAGAATGTGACGGAGAGAATCTCTGCACCTCGTGCAACAACAGAGTCGCAAATACCGTGGGAGAAGCAATCAATATGCAGTTGTTGCTTGGGACTACAAATAAATAAAAACAACCCAGTAATTAAATTAAAATTTAACTGAGATATCAATACACCTATAATTACTGTGAAATCTCATCAATTTAGTTAATTTACATAAGCTAAAGCATTGTGATTTCAAATGTTGCAGTAATAGCCTTTGTTTGATTTGATTTCAAATTTGCAATCAACATCGAGGTCAAAGCAAACTCTTCTCCATGCAGCAAACAACAGTGTTATAAGAGTTTGCAAATATTAGTGCTCATTGGTTCTCTTATGACAATCAGAATATTTAAAGCCTTTCGTGTTTAATGTCGGCTCGGTGAACCATTATGTACCGCTAGGCTTCAAGAATGAAACAGCCCCTTTCTTAATTTGCTGCTTGCTGAGGACCTCAAACTAAGACACTGATGACTAAAAATACTTGGTCAACAAAGTATTCAAACTCAACCTAATTCTATAAATGAACAGCGCGAGGTTAGAAGAATCTCAAAAATGCATTTGGTATTGCATATCTGTGGTATGTGGAGCACAGTGGTGGTAGTATTATGCCTTGCTCGTCCTTCGCTGCGAGATCTGCATCAGAACATCTGCTCGTTAATTGCATCTGCAAATTCAAGTGGGCAGGCATGTAGGGACGTCTGTCTGACAACGAAATCCGCGCAGAAAGTAGGTCACACAGTGAGACAACCACAACTTTTGCTGTTATGGGGGCTTAAAATGGAATCATTGTGAAGGTACAAAGCGTCTCAGGCAGGAAGAATTGTTTTAGAAGGACTCGTAATTACCAGAGTGTAAACGTGCCAACAGCTTTAGAGCTGATGTTGTTCTGCACCATCTCTTTCAAGCTCAATTGCATTTGAAATCTAATATTATAACTTAAGTCTTTTCCTCTTGCCACACCAAAAATTCACCTGAATGGAATCTCTGACAACATGAAGTAGGCCAGTAGATGCATCAAGCTCTGACGTAAAGATGTTCAAGAACACATAGGAAACAAATTCATTCTCAAGTCTTTGGACTGAAGCACAGCTGGAGCAAATGATCAACAAATGGGGAGAAAGCAGGTAAACCTTCTAATGAAGTTGACCTAGTCATGCCTTATTCAAAGTGGATGGAGACTTAAATCTGATCGATTTAAGTGGCATGACTTTAAGC
Organism: Micropoecilia bifurca; assembly: GCA_903067075.1. NCBI lineage: Eukaryota > Metazoa > Chordata > Actinopteri > Cyprinodontiformes > Poeciliidae > Micropoecilia > Micropoecilia bifurca. The sequence goes on along the minus strand of CAEGAF010066753.1, from coordinate 22,084 downwards.
AGGTTGTTCAGGGTTGAAAACTCTCCAACGGTTCTGCAGAGAGGAGTGAGCCACAGTTCTTCCACAGTGATGGACAAGAGTCGCTGCCAGTTACTGCAAAATCGCTTATTCGATTTGGTGGAGCAAAGACGTTTTCACATTGGGCCACGTTGGAGCGGATAGTCATTTAAATACGCATTTTACAATTGTATTTTATCTTTGCTCATATTATCTTTGTCTCAAGTTAAAATGAGTTTGATCTGAAACATTTGTCTGGAAAAAAAAATTTAATAGCTGAGATATTCAACGACACTATATTTTCTACAAAAATATAAAGTTGATTTACTGCTAAATTTAGACATGTTGCTTTTTTTTCCTTTTTCCTGTTTCAATCTGCCACACCCATTTTCAGGATCATCAAAGATTTGTTGCCCTGCAAACACAGGGGCAGGCTGTTTCTTGTCTCCTTGGCTTCTGAATAACACCAAATAAGCATCCTGCTGCCTCTGTTGTAAAACATCACACAGTTTCTATACACAGACAACTGGAGTGTGACTGGGGGAAGTTTAATTTGACTCCTCTTTGGACCCGAGTGTGAATTGTGTCTGGATTTCTTTTTACGTTGCCCTGATTGCCCCCGCGTCTTCGGGTGTTGGTCTGACATTCCCTGAGCACTCCCTTCAGCTGTCACCACTTAACAAGTCCCCGAGGGGAGCGAGAACAACAAAACATGGGAAAAATGTAAAAAATGCGTGACTCCTCCTTCTTCTTCATGTCCTCGTCCCTGCTGCCCGGCCCCACCCTTTCAGCTGAGGTTACTACAAGACCAGATACTGGCCCCAAATTGGAGGAATTATGCAGGCTGTGTGGCTCTTAAAGCTCCTCAAACCGTTTTGTAAATGTGTTATTTGCTTAAAACCAGCATGTGGTGGTGGTGCGGGGCGGGAAAGCAGAGCGTGTGGTTGTTGAGTAGCAGAATATTCAGTTCACTTTTTTTTTCTGCAGGTGGTTACAGACAGTATGTTTACCTTCTGCCTGGAGAGATCCAGGAAAGGTAGAGGTCAGCGAGGCTGTCTGTGCTGTTTTAACCCAAAACACAAGCATAGAGTGGCTGTTTATTCCCACGTCTGCCCGTTCTGAAGCCAGCCATGCAGACATCCATGTGGACAGTCATTCTAAGCTGCATTAGTTGAAATAACAAAATTATGTCTGCTTGGAGCAGAAGAATAAAAGCTCAGAACAAAGATCTGCTCATCTGATAACTATAACTGTATGTCGGTGGGAACAAACCCAGTGCACTCCTCAGAAATCAGGCGTTTAGGTTCCAAAAGAACAAAACCATAGAGTAGGACAGTTGAAACATGGTGAAATTACATCAGAATAGGGTCAGAAAATGTATTTAGTTAAGTGATCCAGTTCTCAAAAAGGAAATCTCCGATGCTATATAGATTAATTACACACAGATTAAATTAGGTAATAAAGGCCTGCAGCTAATGATAACGCATGACTCAGTTTCTCCATATCTTTATGACTATCATTCAGATCGCTGACTTGACTGTAAGCAGTGATTGATATCATCCAGCTTCTGATCAATGCTTCAGAAGGTGGCTGTTCAGTGCGCTGTGTGGGAGCATGTTATCGGAAAGTTGAGTAGGAGAAAAAAGTGACGTAGAGATAACGGTGCGCAATCAACAAGGATAACTGGAGGCTTAGAAGGGTTGTAAATATTTAAGGATTTGGGGGGGAGTCACAAGTCTGGGCTGTGGTTGGAGTCACTGATTCTGGACACTGATTCTACCTCTGGACAATGTATTGAGTAAATATCATATGCAATACATGGGGACACATTATAGTTGGCTGACAGTTCTGTACTAAATATTTGTTTTTATTGGACCTATGCACAATTTTTGAGAAAATTTTTTTTATTAGCTGTAAATCAAAGCCATAAAAATGAACCGGAATAAAAGAAAATCAATAATATCGACTCGCTGAAAAAACTAAACATTCTGACGTAATTTATTGAGAATCGTCTGCGATGTAAACTGGATTTAAATAATCATGTCGTCCGTTTTGTCCTCTCTTTCTCTTACTCTCTCTCACACAGTCATACTTTGTCACCGACTATGATCCTACGATCGAAGACTCTTACACCAAGCAGTGCGTGATTGATGAAAGGCCGGCCAGGCTGGACAGTAAGTGCAGAACAAACAGCCAGAGTAAATGCAAAGACGCACATTTCGACCGTTTGCTCGTTTCTGTTTTGTTTTGCCTCTTCTGATGAGGCGCTGGTTTTCAGCTTTGTGTTTCTGCTGCGAGTAGTTCTGCTAATGTGTGTGCACGTGTTGCCTCTTGCAGTCCTCGACACGGCTGGACAGGAAGAGTTCGGAGCCATGCGAGAACAATACATGAGGACAGGGGAGGGCTTCCTGCTCGTCTTCTCAGTCACCGACAGAGGAAGGTAGGTGACAGTTTTCACTTTGAGCAAACACACACACACTCTGTGTTGGTGTCTTTTTTTCTTTTTTTTGTAAAGCCTTGTGTGCTTTTCACATCTGCACACTCTTTCCACTACAAGAGCTGTGAATTTGGCATTGACACCAACTTTTGCTGCTCATGCTTCCGGACCTCGCTGTTGTTCTTGTTGTCATTTGCTTTTGTTCTCGACACTTCCTGTCCTCGCCCTGCTCTCGCTTAATTCACCTACACACCTACCTTAGGTTTCTATTAAAAGCCTGCCTACTGCTTAAACAATAGCATGTGTGCGCACATGTATGGAAACAAATTCAGGTACAGGGAAAGACTCTGGAGTCAGTTTGCACCCTCATAAAGTTGTGAAAAAAACCTTAAAATCAATTATTTTACTGCTAAATTTTTTACCTTAATACATTTACTTGAAGGGTGAGTCCCATCAGAATTTCTTTTATTGTATTTTTACTAAATTAAATCAAGTCAAATTGTATTTTTACTAAATGAACCCCAGAAAAACAGGAAGTCGTAATCCTTATTAGGTCGTAGAAATGCTTATTTTACTCGTATCAAGATGTTTTAGGGGATACCAATAAATGTACCATGTGTGACTTTGTTAAAAATAAATATTTCTTAATGTTGGGATTTTCTTTATCTGTAAATAATTATATTTAAATTAAATCTTGTAGTTCTCTAGCTAGTTCTTTGGATCCGACTCCACTTCAATAAAACATCAACATACAAATAGGCTTCTTACACGTTTATTGTACCAGTGGTCCTAATAAATTTGACCGGTGCTGTGTGCACTCAAAACATGCATGTATGTATATACTGACAACACTGTCTGGCACAAACGGTCCCCTTAAAGGCCTCATGCGGTTGTTGCTAAACTTTGTTTCAGGCGCCTTCATTTTAAGCTGCTTTGAAATCAGGTCGCCGCAGATACAAAACGCATCATATTGAAACCGTCATTCTCACCCCCTGCCTGGTTTGGCAACAGCAGGTGGGTTTGAAACGAAAGCATAACTTATTCCACCTGCTGCTTTGTTGCACATGTGACAGCTGTGACACCGATGCGTGTGTTTACGCTGCCACCGCACGAGCTCAGGCAGCATTAATGAGGCGAAAGGAGGAAACGGGCTGCAAAACGAACACGGCCAAACTGTTTTCTGGTGGATCCTTCATGCACAACATGCTCTGTATAGAGGGGCTTTAATTACTGTTTAGACTAGATTAGGTAAGAAAAAAAAGAGTTTCTACTTGTTCAGGATTTGGGTTTAAATATTTTTTTTCTTTCTTTCTTTTATTTTCTCGCTGCCCATCCCTTGTGTCATATCTGCTGCACAGCAGCATAGTAAGCTGTGTTCCCTTGTTCCCACCCTAAGCCCCCTCCCAATGTTTATGTTGTAAACAGTCTTTCCTTCCTCCATTTATATTAGTCAAGTCTTACCAGATTTACTATGTGCTCGACACGACTGGAATGCCATCTCGGCTTTGTGGTTACATTCTGCCTCTTTGCTCTTCCTTTTTTTTTTTTTTTTTTCCCCCTTCCCAGACTGACATTTTTATTTGCTGTAAAGTTGAAAGCCTGCCATCACATGCCATCTGTATTATAGTGGAGCAACAGTCGGGTCAGGCAGAGGGAGGCAGAGCCTCGGATAAAAATATTTTGCGCTGCTGTAATAGTCAGGCAGACTTTTTTTCCCCTCGTCTCGACTGGCATGTTTAACCCTGCACAGATAACCCCACACTAATGTTCGACGGTTTTGTTCGAGTGTGTACATGTGTGTGGGTGGGGATGTTTCTTTTCTTTCTTTATTTTTTTACTGTTGCATTGTTGGTAGTTGAATGTATGCCTTTTTACACACATGTAACAGACCTCGCCATCTGATTTACAGCTTTGAAGAAATCTACAAATTCCAAAGACAGATTCTGCGAGTCAAAGACAGAGATGAATTCCCCATGATCCTCGTAGGCAACAAGGCAGATCTGGAGCTGCAGAGACAAGTAAGTCCAACAGGTTGGAGAGATCTGAACCCGCCTACGGACGAAACACGCACGTGCTTTTTGTCATCCGAGGCGATGTGGCTTGAGGGATTCGGATTTGCAGGCTTTCGAGCACGAGTGTTGCAGCTGCAAGCTTGGTTTAGAGATGCAACAGGATGTTGAGAGATTCTGTTGACACTCTGGTGTCAGGAAGGGAGGACTGATGAATCTTCTCCCTGTTGGTATTCTGCCCATCATCATTTCTTCTGGTGAATCCACACCACCCCCTATTGGTTAAAAAGAGCATGGCTGCCAGACTTTTATCCATTTCTAAGTATTGGAACTGCACCAATCAGCAGGCAGAGGAGGGAAAATTAAGGCAATTTTCCCTTGATCTGCGCTGATTTCTGGGTCCCTGGGTCCCATTTTTCTATTTATATAATACACGTTTGTAATAAAAAAAAAACACTCACATAAATGTGTGTTTTTCGGACATTACAATATAAAGGTACCTCTAAAGAATTCTTACGTGCAAGTTAGTGATGTTAACAGGTTAACAATTGGCAAAACTAACTAAAATCTGCTTTTTATTCCCATTTGTAGATGTTTTGTTGAACTATTTTCTTGTCTGAGGAGTCTGTATTACATATTTTGAGGATTTCTAGGCAGTGTTTTTTTGAAGATTCAATCTTCTGCTCTACCTCTCACCCCAGGTAACCCACGAAGAGGGCCAGCAGCTGGCCAGACAGCTAAAAGTCACATATATGGAGGCTTCAGCTAAAATCCGTATGAACGTAGACCAGGCTTTTCACGAGCTGGTTAGGGTAATCAGGTAAGTCAACCCCTCTTCTTCCAGTACCATTGATGCGTCAGTGGAGGCTTAGTTCATGGTCCTCTAGTGGTCAGTCAAACTTTACAGGGCTCTCCAAGCTCATTTATACCCTTTGTAAAGGTCTACATAAATTACAAAAATTAATCTTTGACTGTAAAATCCGACATTAACATTTTTCATTTATACTTCATCTCAGGCACCATATGGTGGAGAGTCTTTGATGGTTTTTGAATAACCAGGAAATATTCAATAAAAACCAACAGATCAGCTTTTTATCTGCTCTTTTAAGTGAATAATTGTGTAAAACAAGTGACCAAAACTTGGTCACAACATCAACCAAATCCTGAAATGTATCCAACTAGACGGCCTCTGAGTGTCCACACCTGATGCATATTTTAAATGCTGAATCTCCTAGACGTTGGTGGGGACATTGTGAGAGATAAAAGTGGTGTAAAGGATGATGATGATGATAAATTACAATGAATATTATCATTCATTACATTTTACAGCAACAGTATTGCAATCAAGTCATTTCCTGATATTGTGCAGCTCTGGTTAATTGCATAACTTTGTGCCTTTTTATGTTATTACCCTGATTACAACTGACAGAAAACTGGCTGATTTAAGCTGGCTGTAATTAGTAGCTGTATTTTTAGCTAATTTTTCCAACACCACTGATTACACATCAGCAGCAAAGGTGTTACAGCAGCCAGACTCCTCGTGACAAACACATTCTTTGTGATTTTTCTTTTCTTTTTTTGTCGCTAATTGCCCAGTGGAAAGTATTGAGCTCTTTTACAATAGGGCTGTATCTTGCTCCTATGAGAGAACACAGGGTCCTCTGGGGTCTTCATGACTTCAACAGAGGGTGTGTAGGAGGCTCTCTGTGGATCACTGCGCACCGAGTCATCCGACATGTTTTGTCCAGTGATAAGATTCCTTTTATGTGTGCGTGAAGTATGTCTTTCTGGTAACATCTGGAACACAGTCTTCTAACACGAGACAAGATCTGATAGCAGAAAAAGCTTGCAGTGGCTGTAATGCCCAACATAGCTTTAATATGAGAGACGGCTAAACTTAAATTTGGGTCAGATGACTGATTACAGTTTCAGAACTGGATTGGAAGCATTGTTTTCCAGCTGGTCTGCCCTCCTTAGAGGTCACTCTGATGCTGGGAGTACAAAGGCAAATCAAAATAATGTTAGGAATATTGAAGTAAACAAAAACACAGCCTAATTTTAAAATCAATTAGACCAAGTTTGATGATGATGATTCAGTTGGGCTTCCTGGTTCGGGATCTGGGCTTCTCTGAATCGGTCTTCTCTCTTTTCATCTTCCATCTTGCTTACAATGATGTCATTGGGTATGAGCCACACAGGAGTGTTTTGCAGTGTTTCAGGAGCTGTTTGGAAATAAATTCTAGTGATTTTACTTTGATGGGACAGATGAGATTCCAGTAACGATGAAGCTGTCTGGAAATGGTGTTTAACTCGAGGTCAGAGAAGGGAAACGAGCTCAGCTCAAAACTCACTGAGGTTTAACTCAAACAGCATTATGTGACCGGTATTGATGTATATACCGTAAGATTATGATGAAGGCCTCTTGCACAGTCTTGGTCAGAGTGTGATCATAGCTGCATCAAGTTCAGATTTCTTCAACATTTGTGACGCTACAAGTGCAAAAAAGTTTCACGTTCTGTAACACGTGTTAAAAGCAAAAGTCTTCTTGCATGACACAATCAAAACGCATCAACTTGGATTGACACAGTTATAACTAATTTGCTTGAGCTAAGTTAAATAACAGTATTAAGTTTAGTCACCATGTAAGTGAAGCATCAATGCCATTTCATCTTCTAAATGAAACAATCCAAAAAGTTCTCAGTTCAGTTTTTACCCTTTTTTTTCCTAACAGGAAATTCCAAGAACAAGAATGTCCACCTTCGCCGGAGCCTACGAGAAAAGAGAAAGACAAAACCGGCTGCCATTGTGTGATCGTCTGAGTTTGCCTTATCACTGTTAACTCATGCAGCTAATCTTACCACCTAGCCCCCAACCCCCTACTCTGCCTGACATTACATCCCAAGTGGATGAGTGACCGCTGCCTTCTCCATGTGCATGACTTCAGACAGCCTTTTCTGAGTTAACTCGGACCAGGAACTGCTGTTTCCAGGACATGGCTATGGGACAACTGACAATGCCAAATTTTTAACACCACTCTACCTTCAGCTGCGATCTAATCCACACGAGAGAGTACCAACACTAAACATTGCCTTCTTAAAATCAGCCTGACAAATTAAATGTTTTGTACTCTGAAGGACTCCTCTTGCCTTGTAGTGACATTTGTACTTGCTACCGAGTTTGAATGAAATATATATCCAGAATGTTAATGACATTTCTTTAGTTTCCAGGGTCTGACCAGAGCAGAGAGATTATCTTACGAAGCTTCGTGTATGTTGTGCCATATCCACCTTTACTCCCCATGTGCTAATCTGCTACTGTACATATGTGACATTTGTTGTGGTTTTCAAAGTGTATTTCTAATGATCTATTAAATCACCACAGTGCAGTGTGTGAGGTTGAGTTTGGTTTTACATATAAGAAACTGAATATGTATGTATAGAAATGTAATTCCTAGACATTCTTTAATGATATATTGAGACATATTTCTGGCATTCTGCAGTGGATAACTATCCCCCTTATTATGCTTTCAGTTCAATTGCCAAATATGGATTGTCTGCTGTTTTAGAATTTTTTTTCCCTCCCCAAGTCTTATAGATTGAATGATTGTAATCATATTCTTGACATACGCAACGCGTCGTGTTCACCTCAGTTTTCCTCCCAAAAGGTGCAACCTCATTCGGTAAACTTGAAAATCTTCGAAGCGGATTATGAACATCTGCTTTCAACTCTGTTAAAACCAGATATTTCCACACCTGCATAAAAAGATACATAATCATTTTGTCTCGGTGTCTGACATTATAGAAATTAAGTCCATTTTAGATTTAGGACTACCAAAGTTATTTCTGTTTGCTAAACACCATAATTATGGAACTTAAAAAAAATCTTCAGTCTTTAAATTGAGAAGTTTGCATACCTTTTCTTAGTGTTTGATGGAATTGCCTTTTAAACTCAGTGATTTGGGTGAGAATCTGACGTTTTTGCCCGTTCAACCTGACACAACTGGAGTAACTGTCAGGTTTATAGGCCACCTTGGTTGCTCCAACCTTTTCAACTTTGCATGCAACCTTTCTCCTAAGAACATTACGGTGGACACTCTGGTTATCGAGTTTGTTTGGCCTTTTCTCACAGATGTAATGATGGTCTTTATAGAGTAAAAACCTACATTTTTGTCTAGTCAGACCACACAGCCTCATGTCAAAAAACTAAGTTCTTTGTCACTCTGTTCTTGCATGTTCTAATGTTTTGTTTTGTTTTTTTCTGTAATGGCTTCTTCATTGAGGATGGCCTTTCAATTAATTTTTGGTAAAATTTTCTTTCAACCAGCATCCTTATCGGATCATTTTTCTGTTTCTTTTCCGTTTGATACACATTTTCTTCATCAAAACTAATTTATCTAAGGGAAACAGAAAATATCTCCCGTCTGAACAAGATAATGGTTGAACCATCCCTTGGTGTTTATACTTGCATGGGATTTTTTTTTTTTAAATCATATAACGAGATCTTCGGGAATCTGAATATTGTATCCAAGGATGAACCAGACTTGGTGGAGCTCTAATTCATAAGGTGTCACAAGGAGAGTGTCTGCCTCCATTTAATCAAAAATGTTGTGCATTGATGTGTTAAAGGCTTACAAAGCTATGACGTCAAGCTGGACCTTATCATTAAAAAGGTAGTATGTGCATATTAAAACTTCTAAATTTAAAGAAAGCAATGCATTCATTAATCTGCCATTTAGGTGGCACAATAATTGATTTTAAAAAAATAAAATTTTGACTATAATACCAGACACTGAGGGTAAAAATGATATGAAGTCTTTTTGAACACTGTATGTCTGGTTTCAACTATCAGTAGCAAACTGTGTAGCCTCAAACTGGGATGGTTTCACACAAAACTGAAACTGTTCGCTCCGTACTTAACGTTTCACTGGTAAATCAATGTAAAAAAACAATCAGCTCAGATCATTGCAGTCATTCTCATCAGTTCTGATTGCTCTCACATTGCTGTTGCACCTCTAACACCATGGCGATGTATTTATTTGTGCCCTCGAGTCAGTTTGTTACTTTTGATTTTTTTTTTATCCCAGTTTGGTTAGCTGGTTGTAAAACCAGGACGAGCCGAAGCTTGGAGGTGCACATCGTAGGACAGGACGTCTGCAGCAGGGCGCGACCTCACACACCGCGGGATCTGTAATCACTGAAGACACACAGCAGCAATCCGCCTTCTCCTTTCCGTTGCTGCTGTCATGGTGCGCTCAGACGAAGTGCTGCTGTTTGTCTCACACACCTTCACCTTGTATTATAGCAAGAAAATCAGATGATGGAATTAATGAACTTGATTAAATATTTCTACTCTACTTTTATACATTATTTTCTTATCAAACCAGTTGATGAGTATTTTTATATGTTTATAAGTAAATACATGTTCACAGCTCAGGCTGTGTCTATATGTGAAGAAGAATATCTAACTCCCTTGGTTATTTTTAACATGAAAATGATTGCTGGCCCAAATCTGAACAATTGGATGTTTCACCTAAATGTAACCAAGGGGTTTTTGTTTGTTGTTTTTTTTGGGTCACAAAACAAGAATATATTTATCTTGAGGTGTTCACCACCAGTTCTGATTATGACATGTCAGGTTAAACTTGGAGGTCATGGAAATGATTGTTTAGATCATGCAACCTTCTGGCACTAAGACTTAAATGCCCACATCTCATCTTGTCGCTAATCTTAAGTGTGCTTCTGCATCATTCTCTTTGATTTCTCTTTCACATTGGTGTCTTTTTTCCCTGTGTCTAGCTTCTGTTGCTAAAATAAAATCTGTTATTGAGCCAGAAAAGATAGAAAATTGTTTATTTAAAGAGCCGATTGTGATTCCGTAAACCGTATATGAGCTCTCATTGCTCAGAAAACATTAAGCTTGAGTCTGGAAGCAATCTCATTTTATGTCTTTCCAATTGCTCTATTTGGAACACATCTACTTTATCGTTGCTTAGACTTTTCTTTCACCTGAAAACAGTCTGTTTTGTTTCACAATAATACATGTTTCTGAGGTTTTGCCCAAATACCAGTTCATCTAAAAAGAAATGCATTTAGTACAATAGTGCAGTACATGAATGTTTTGCACACAAAATGTAGTTGCTGTTGTAGCTTCCTCTTCATAGAATGCATTGTCCAAAAATAATCATGGAAAGTTTAGTGAAAGGAAAAAGTATAGTAGGTAAAGGCCCAAGAAATACAGCCTTGACAAGATTTTGAAGCAAAATCTACAAAATCTGCAGTCAATCCTTAAAAAACCTTCTCACACAGACGTGTCCAGAACATGGGCTACTGCGAAGCATTAAGCCACTCTAACCAGACACGATGTCAGAAGCAACTTTCCTAGGCTTAAGATAAAAAAGACCTCTTTGCAGATGAATGTACGTTTTGTTTAATTTGTGAATAAAGTGTCAGATTCTGGAGAAAAGATTGCAGAAGCAAAACATGCAAGGTTCTTAAAGTAAATTTTTTTCCACAGTGAAGTGGGATTTTGGGAACTGTTTTCTGCTGGTGTTGGTTCAAAGTATTTGTATAACTCTAAAATTCAGATTTTTTCCCCCAAGAAATGCAATAGAAGACTAAGTACCTACTACAAGTACTTAAATTCAAAATTAACAGAAATGAAACCTTCAAATACTCTGTGCCTAATAAATACATATAGCATATTAGTTAGAGTGTTTAAGTTGAATTAATGAATACATATGTTATCTATATGTTATATTGAGACACATCTTGACTACAACTTTTTCAAAATTTCTGCCTTTCCAAGTTGTTCCATCAAAAAAAAACAAAAAAGGATATATGGTGATATTGAAAGCATCATTAAGGGATCTCCAAAGTAATAATCCACATAACCAAACACACTTCTAAAGCTATGGTATATGATAACCTGTTTGAAGTAAAACAAATGACCTACAAAAGGACATTTAATGCCTCCATTTGAAGGGTTTATAGAGAAGCAGACGGCTGTCACACCTCACAAAGAGATGAAAACAACTATTAGGCAATATTATGCCACAGGAAGCTGATCTACTGGACGTTTGCTGGCATAGTTTATGTTAAAAAGTTTATATTAAAGGAATGCTCTCCTTTTTTAATTAATTAATTTGGCCTATTTTATGATTTTCTGCTTTGATCATTTTAGAGAGTGTTAATGATTGTTTTAAGGAGAACAAGCCTAAATGTTTCCAAAGGGCATATATATAAATTGAATTTGTTGAGAGAAGTGTTTATTCTCTTTACAAAGATAGGTTTACTGTAAATAAAATTCATGTGAAGTTATTCTAATCCCCAAACGTTTGCTTGCTAATCACATAATTTTTGCTAATTTGATACAAGATTCCTCCAGGATCACTTGAAGAGACTTCTCTGATGGATTTCCTTGTTATAAATATATATATATATATATATTTATTTTATTTTTTTTCACTTGGAAATAAAGAACTACGACCTGTTCTTACAGATGTAAATATTTTCACCATATTTTTGCTGGCTTAATATTACAATCTGCTGTTTTTGAAGTATACACATCTATTGCATCTAATATTTATTGTTCAGTATACCACTTACAAATTCAGCTTTGTATTTCCCACTTAGGGCTGCACAGTGGCGCAGTGGGTAACACTGTTGCCTTTCAGCACGAAGCTCCTGTGTTTCGATTCAGGCCTGGGGGTCTTTCTGGATGCAGTTATATCAATTATATATCAATAATAAAACTATTAACTATCTTTATTTCACTTAATGTTATTTCATTTTAATCATAAAGTTCATTTTTCGGAAGAGTAAATATCTGAAACAGCCTTTTAACTTGAATAAATCTCACAGTCTCCCCCCTACTGTGGGGTCCCGACCCCCAACATTAGGAACCACCTGTTTATTCCGTTTCCTCAGACTGTCTGTTTCAGGTTTCCGACACGTTCAGCTGCGCTCCCCTCTCTGTGGTGGTATAGTCCATAGAAGAAGGTCTAGCTGCGCTCAGCCTCCCTGCCATTCACTCACAGGCGCTTCCAGATATACTCCGACCCACCGCGGCTCGAAAGCTTTGATTTTATTTACCGTCTCGTCGTCCGCTCCGACCGCGCCACGTCCCCGCGGGTTGAAATGGAGGGAGTCGGCAGCAACAGGAGCATGTCTTACAGTAGATGGAGTTATGACAGGTAAGCGGCATCTTTTATTGTTGGTTTGGGCTGAATACGCTTTTAAAGCCGCTGTCAGGTCTGGTGCGTTTCGCTTTCATGGTCCAGGAAGGCCCATTCTTCTTCTTTTTTTTTAAGGATGAAGCTACATCTCTTAGTGGGAATTCCTCCCTCCACCCCTAGTATTTACTAGTAGGCTGAGAAATGGGAGGTTTCAGCATCACATCGTATCGCTGGTAGATGAAAGGCTCAGTTTCTGCATGTGTGTTATACAAAACCACATCTATCTATCTATCTATCTATCTATCTATCTATCTATCTATCTATCTATCTATCTATCTATCTATCTATCTATCTATTAGAAAGTTGTCAGAACATCTACAGAGGTTAATGATATTCGTCAGTAATTTAAAATGCAACTACTTATGATAAATTAAATGGGAATTTAAAAGAAATGTTCATTTTGTATGCATAGTGTCAGCCAAATCTTGGCAGTCAGCATGATTGTGTCTGTGACTTCAGCTTCTTTACCAGGGAAGGCTACACATTCAAGTGAAGGTTGATTGCTCTCAGTTCACTCAGCGGCTAATGGCACATTTCTTTAAAGGTTTTTTTATTTTTTTTTAAAAGAAGGGAAAAGAAGGAAACGCTCCTTGCTTTTTATTGACTTAGGCAGCAGTCCGGATTGATAGATGCTGTAAAATGAAGTTGCAGTTCCATTAATTATTATCCATCCATTCATTTTCTTTACACCCTTGTCCCTACTGGGGTCAGGAGATTGATTATTAGAGCAGGAGATTTTACCTTGACAATGTTAAATATGCTTTGGCTCAATCAGTCTAATTGATATTCTGAACATATTCTTGGACATCACAAAGAGCTTTGGTCTGAGCCACTGTCTTTTGGATATTTGTTGACAAATTTCCACATTATTGATGTTTTGTTTTACTCACATCCAGGAAACTGATTTTACGAGGTAATTTTTAAAAATTCATTAAACAAAAAATATCTTGATAAAATCCAGATGTTCTCCCCTCTGCTGGGATAACTGGAGAGGGCTGTCTCTTCTGACAATTTATCTGTGACATAGGTTACAAGTTTGCCCTGATATTTCTTCAATGTAACCCCACAGCAACTCAGTGGGAATTGACTCAATATCAGGACTTTTCATATCTTAATTCCTGACTTGTCCTTTGTGGATTTTCTTGTAAGCTTTGGATCATTGCAATGTTGCACGGCTTTCGCTGTACTAGAGTACAGCTTTAGTAAAATAAAGCTGTACTTTATTTTGCTATAATATGACAAATATTTTAGTAATATAAAACTGTGCTTTATTTTATCAAAACAAAGTACAGCTTTATTTTAGACAGCAGGCAGCTACAGATTGTCTAATTTTTCCAAGCACTCTTTTGACATTAAATTGTAAAGTTCAGAGTAGACCCAATCTAGGGGTGAATTGGCCAGGATCTTCTGTAGCAAAGCGTCCCCAAACCATGACACTTCCAGATCTAAGCTTCACAGTTGGTATGAGGTTCTTCTTGTGGAACTTTTTATCTATTTATTTTTGAAGGTTTTGTTGGCTCTAGTGGCCTTTATTTGAAAGTAGTTTGACAGGAAATGGAGTACTGAGAGAAGGGGAAGACATGCGGCAAATGTCAACAGGCCGGGAATTGAGCCTGCGACCACCACCACGAGGGCCAAGGCCTCAATATGTGGGTTGTGCTTTGCCCCTGCACCACCACAGCTCCCCTTTTTCTTTTATTTTTAATTATGTTTATTATTTCTTAATTAAGTTAAGATTCATCTTTTCAAAGTACTATATTCCAAAAGGCTTCATCTTTGTGAGAAAATCTTTCTATGCTAAAGTAAACTGGTGCAGTGTTTTTTTTGTTGTTTTTTTTTTTTTTTTTTTTGATTGAGCAATACTTTTATGTTAACAGTACCAGAAATCAGCTGTAGGTCCAATGAAAACATTTTAGGCTTTTTTACAGACTTCTTTTGATATTTTCCTGCCTGCTTTCTGTGTGAACTTTCTTGGACTGGCTTTAAAAGTGTCCTCCACTTTTAAAGACTTTCTTCAGGTTGATTTCAAATTCATCTCTAAGCCCAACTGTGATATATTACTGTGCGATGCTGCTGGAGTTTGTAGTCTTTGTGTTTCATGTCGGAGCCTTTTCGTCTGCCAGCAGCATGTACAAATACACTGTATCCTGGCGCCTACTCAGCAAACACTATATCCCAGAGATGAAGGTCAAGGTGGCCTGGCAAAATGCAGTTCAGAGCCTTCGGATCTTTACATTTTAATTATTTTAAACAAAAATAGAGATTAGCTTGAAATTATTGTTTAGGTTTTGTTTTCAACTTTAAACACATGTTAATTATGTTTGGAAACAATAGTAGCACAGGGAGAAGGTGGAGAAGCTTGGTCTTTTCACAGGCTGTCTGTTCCATCCATCCATCCATCCATCCATCCATCCATCCATCCATCCATCCATCCATCCATCCATCCATCCATCCATCCATCCAGATTTTTTGATTCCATCCAGAATCAAAAAACAGGCAAATTTTTTCCAGTGTCCTAATGTTTTTGTGTAAATAACCATTGGACATTGTGTGGGAGGGCTATTAGTAAGTGTTTGTTGGTAGGTTTTTCTTATTTATTTATTTTCTCACTGTTAGACTTGTGGGGTTTTTTTGTCTCTGGATTTGTAACATTTTCTTTATTTATACGTCTTCCAGATGAATACTCTGTTGTTCTGCAGGTGCTTGAATTTGACTTTGATCCATTGCAGAACTTTGAATTAGCTTAAAGATCAAAGAAATGCTTATCAAGCATGAACCCACTGTCCATCTGGGCCACTGTGGAGGCTGTTTCTGAATATGAGTCACAGAAAATGACGGTGTAATAAAACTTTGTAGAGCTGTTTGAAACAAAGTGGTTCACCAAGAAGTTGACTCAAACTGAAAAAAAGAAAAAAAAAAATCTCAAAAAAAGCACAGTGTTTAATTCTTCACTTGTTCACTCCATTGTGGACTCTAAGGCAGTGGTTTCCAAACCTGGTCCTTAAGTAACCCTGTTCTGCTCGTTTTTAGGGATCTCCTGGCTTTAAAACACCTGACTTAAACAAATGGAGGCTGCATTTGGTGAATCAGGTGAATCAGTTGTATCTAAAACATACAGGGGAGGGATTCTAAGGCTGGGAACCATAGCTCTATGACCATCTATGATCTTCTGCTAATTTTATGCTGGGATGTTGTGTGGGATGTTGTATTTTAACATAAACAGGAACAGCACAAATCAGGCATAAACACTCTGCATCTCTTTAATAGACTTGGCCTATTAACTGGACTCTAACTTTCCCTGATGCCCATGCCTGTCAAAGGAAGTATTTCATGGTGGCACATAGGTTATAGTTGCCAAAAGTAGTCCAACATGTTCAGCATCACTAATGACTATGTTGTTGAATGATTATCTGCCTAGGTAAAAATCTGTCAACATGAAACAGTAAAATATGTTTTTTCTTACTTTTGGAGCAAAACAGAATTTTAATTGGCGCTTTGCAAAGTTCCTGTGGAAACTAGTTGTGCTAGAGTACTATTGTCAGCTTGTACATAAACTAAAATTGAACTATAATTTTTATCTGAATGCTTCTCTGTTAAATGTCTATTTTCAAGGCTGTTAGGAAAATATAGACTTTTTCTGCTATATTTTTAAACTGTTGATTTAAGGAATCATATGATAAGTGCAAGTGGAGAACATGTAGCTCTGGAATCCCACCACTTCCTTCACCCTCAAGCATATGCTAACTGAACCCACATTTTTATAACCACCTAAAGCAAACATTTTACTGTGTGAAAATCTTCAGAGAGTCATTTACACTAAAAATGTGAGTAAGATATTAATTGATCATATTTACTCCATACACCTTTCATTTAAAAAACTGGCAAGATCCCGTAGCCTGGCAAAAATCATCCCCTTATTCTATGCTTTGCTTTTGTACAGGGGATGTGGGCTCTCAGTTACTGAGAAACGATTGGTTTCACTAGACATGGACTGTGTTGAGGTTTGAAATTTTACCCAGTTGCTAATGTTTGTCTGTGACATATAATAATGCGCCAGTTTGACGCTATGAAACCTTTCTGGAAGTTGCCTGCAGTGTAAGCAACCATCCTCCATTAACAAGAGAGAACAAGAGGCGGCTGTTAATTTTAATTTGATATTTGGAGGCGCGGTCAACACAGGCTGAATGGCTTCACTGACTTTGTTTACTTCATCTGTTGCCATTGCTAAAACTACAGGCAATTCTAAAACAGCATAGGAAATCAATGTAATTATTTACAACTTCTCCTTGTGTTCACTGATTGGCCTGGTTGGAACTCTACCGGAGGAATACAAGTCAACGGGATAAACCCAGACTGAACTGTGAAGCAAGATTAGCATTGAGGAAAATTGAGTAGACAGGCAACGGCTGGGCTATGTCATTCCTAAATGAAGAGAAATGTTTGGTCAAAGCTTGGTATTTTACCTTAGACTATTTCTAATATACGTATTTTATCCTCAGACTTGTTTGTTTACTACATTTGATGAAAACTGCTTTGCTTTAGTGCAGCGCGTATGCTAGAGGGTTGGCACTGTGGTTGCTACAGCCTGGCCTAGAAAAGTAGTTAAAGTAACAGCTATGTCCAGACAGTGTGAGTGTGAGAGTGTTCACTCTGCCTGCTGTGGAAACTGTTCCATGAGTCTATTAATTAGATATTGGACAATTTGACTCCAAGAGATGGTGCACAAACATGCTCTTGCATAGTTTTTGTTACTGGATATATAGATTTGACTCACAAGCAACAGAACGTTCAATAATGGGTCAACATAGAACAGAAATAAATGTTTTCATCCTGTTTCTGAGCATGTAGATCTATATATGTTTTTCACCTTTTTGGAAGAGTTTATTGAATATGTCTGTTGGTATTAACAGTATAGTTGCTATGCTATGTTAATGTAATGTGCTAATAGCTTATCTTTATTAAAAGAGAATATAATTCATTGCCTTTCTTTCCTGATAAAGGAATCTTTGCA
This sequence comes from Micropoecilia bifurca, assembly GCA_903067075.1. Classification (NCBI taxonomy): domain Eukaryota; kingdom Metazoa; phylum Chordata; class Actinopteri; order Cyprinodontiformes; family Poeciliidae; genus Micropoecilia; species Micropoecilia bifurca. The sequence continues at coordinate 4,397 of CAEGAF010066753.1, read as the reverse complement.
GCATGGATCTTCAATCCTTTAATTCTGCAGATCAACAAGTCCTCTGTGAAACTGCATTTATTGTTCAGTCCATTGCTTAGTCACCCTCTACTTGTTTCTGTAGTAATAACAGGCAGAGCAACACAGATGATAGTGCAATGTTTCACAATCCAGTTTTTGAAAATAAATGCATGTTGACTAACTAAAATGCTGGGGTATTGTGAGTATCACTCTATAAATTTCACAAATGTTTTAAATTAATGTAAGACATAATTTAAAACAATAAATCTGGCGTGAATGGTGAATGAGAGGTGGTCAACGACTGCTTAGAGAGCTGACACCAACATAGGACTTAACAGTTCTACTACGACGACTTATTATAGTTTAACCGACACGGCCTTCACAGTTCTACTGAATGGCTGACACAAGCTGGTACGAAGACCTTGACAAATGACATACCACAAGGATCCGACAAGAGACAAAGACAACAGGTGGGACTAAATACACAGGGAGGATAATCAAGGAATGAGGCACCTGGGAAACAATCAGCGGGGAAGACGCAACAACAGACTCAGGACAGAAACTGAACACAGAAAAACCTTAAAATAAATACACAGAAACATGATCATGACAGAATCAAAGAAATATCAAACTGTAGAAAAGTTATAGTACACCTGCTTTTGCAACAAAGCCAAAATAATGCCTTGATTTTAAATACAATACAGTTAATATAGTCTTTGCACGATCAAGGATGTCTTCTGTTTCTTCTTTCTTGTCACATTCAAATACTATATAATCAAACAGATTTTAATATCTGATGAAGATAACTCAAGTAAAATCATAAAGAGTTTTAAAATAATGTGTTATCCATATGCCCTTTGGTAAATTTTGGTTGTGAAACCCATTTTGTTTGGCATATCAGCTACAAAGCTGACATGTAGCTTTGTAGCCCTCCAAATTTTTGAATTTAATTTTGATTCTGATGTGTTGTGTTTTTGATCTGACAGCCTACTTCACGAGACTTGAAGAAATTAAACAATTTCTTCATGTCTGGCATCATTCACAGCTAGATAGCATTATCTTAACACAAACTAACCTTATTCAAACGGAACTAGAATTTGTATGATTGTACAAAATCTAGTTATTTTTGTCTACTGTTAATATTACTTTAATGATTTGAAACATTTATGTGACATAGCTAAAAACAGAAGCAACCTGTAGCAGGGCAGATATGTCCTATACCGTAAGACACAGAAAGCAAGGGTCTGGCAAAATAAAAAGCATTCAGATGCAGATTTTTAGACATTTATGATGTTAATTTTCTTCACCGACCATATCTGATTGTGTGTCATGGAAATAAACCTTTTAGTCCTTATCCAATGAAGTCAAGAGGTTTTATGTATTAGTTAGAATAAGGTTTCATACATTATTGAATTTACCAGTTTCCACCACTCAACACATTAACTTGGTTTATGTACAAACTTAAAAAGCAACTTAAACTTAAAATTACTAACAAATATTAGCTGATTGATGTTGCAACCAAAGAGCAATTGCATTCAAATAATCTCAGAGGGTGCAAAAAGATTGTACTTTTCTCCCTTCTACATTACGCTGAAATATTTTAGATGTGAATGTCAACCAAACCATTGGAAAGAGCTCTCAAGCATCCCTAAGTAACACTGTTTTTTTTCTGGTTCTTAAGAGTCACAGATAATGATTCCTGCACAGTAAGAGTGTGCTGTTGAAGGATGTGGAGGTGTTTGATTTGTGGGCCTTTGAGATTTATTCCTACCTTCTACTGCATAAAAAAAGATGCAAGTGTTTTTTTGTTTTTTTTTCTAATTTTGATGCATTGCTTTAATTTAAAGCTGTTTATGCAAGCACACAGGTTTCTGAACATTTACTGAAAATAGTCCTGTTCTAGTGAGATTCAGCAGGTTTTTCTTTTTACCTTAAATGTAAAAAAATGTGCTTTTCAACTAGTTGTAATGGAAAACCTCAAATACGTACATATATATTCTGCTTTAAGTGAAAGTAAATTTCCTTCTAAAACCAATTGTTCTACATTTGGACTCAAAAAGGCAGTGTCACTAAAAAAAAGGATTACCTCCCTTCATAAATCACAATCACTGTCAAGTGACATTACTGCATTTGCAGCCCTGTCACTTTGATGCTGTTAGTTTCCAACAGAAAAGGTTGTTGGTTCCCTTTCACATCAAAGTGGATTAGCTCCGAGTTGCCCTTTGAGCAGCAGGTGTGCTTTTAGAGCAGGAATCTGGGGAGACATGCTAATCCAGCTGTGTCTGGAAACATGGCTAATCTGAGAAAGAAACAACAAAACAAACACAGAAAACAAAAGAAATAGTATAAAATAGTAATATTGGTTTAAGTTTGAAATACAAATTCTTGGATCAGCAGGACATCTTTACCTAGACAAGTGATACATTGTAAATTTGATGGATATACACTGGAATGATGTTTGACCAGTAGTTGTATTATATTTGTTTTCCACTCAAGTGTTTCAGTTATTCTCACTTAGTTCACTTAGTTCACTTAGTTTGGATGTGCTGATTGTTGCACAGTGGTAGAGACTGTGATTGACAGAGGCAGGCAGTTAAAGTAACTGCAGCATTTGTCCCATTAGAGGTGAACACAAAATCCTTATGCAAGATTCTTTCTCAGTCATTTTTAAAACATTTAGTGTATGCTGATAATATCCATCCATGATTTATATCCACTTATCCTTGGAGGTCACAGGGGGACTGGTGTCTTTATCTAGTGGTTATTTTGGACAGGTCAACAAAACAGAGTAGTACATGCAATATGAAATGTTTACGCCCGCCAACATAGTTTTATCCTCTCTCAGGGGAGACCTTTAATTAATCTTCAGGGTCAACCATTACATTCTTGTTTAATAAAATCTTGACTCTGTTTAAGAATATTTGCTGATAAAATCTTAAATTAACTTAATTAAATATAGAGCTGCTGGTTTTTTTTTTCAGTCATTTATCCACAGGATAGTCAGAGTGAACAGTTCTCTGCATATCTTATTTCCATCATTAAACAACAGACAAATAAGCACATATCCAAAATGACTTAAAAGAAATTTGACTTTGCAATTTGATGTCTGGAAATTGGTCTCTGTCTCTTTAAGAAGCTCCAACTCTTTCAATTAAATTGCTCTGCCTTTTACAAATAGTTCTTAGGTGTTGGACTGTGAAATCATTTGAATGATGAGCTTAGCAGACCAGGAGATTCAAGGTGGTTCTTTGGGTAAACATTGAACTATTTATTTACTTGTATATTTATTTCCTTTATTTAACCAGGTAAGACACCACATTGAGACCCAGATCTCATTTTCAAGAGGGATCTGGGCAGAACTCTGCAGCACAACAACCTGATACACAAAGTAAAACAAATTTAAACATGTTCCCAAGTTTAAAACAAATTCCAAAATAGCTTTAAAGCAATGGCACTGATTAATAGGATTGAGTTGCATGTTTTTAGTAATAATTTAGGCACCTCCTAATGACTGCCACAAGAGGTTCAATGATTCCTCAAACATTCCTGAAAGAATCACAGAAACATTCCAGCTATGTCTTTGATGAGGAAATGACATAATAATTAAAATCTCAAAGTTGATTTTACATAAGTTTTAGAGCAGGAGCCTTAATTTAATGTCTGAAGTCAGCATGGTAAACAGACTGAGAGGGGAAGCTTATAGGCTTACGTACAACCTCACACAGCTGGACTGTGCCTCTGTTGCTTGCACACACACAGACTTATCAAAGAGTGTCTCAATGAACTCTCCAAGCTACAACCCTAAAAATCCATTAAAAAACCCATTAAATCCATTTAAAATGCCTTCTTTAATCACTGGATCAGAATAAAAATGATTGTGCTGTGGATTTCTGAGGAAATGTGAATGTTTTTTTCTTGTTTTTCTTTTCTTTCAAGTTCATGAAATGTTTTTTTTTTTTTTTTTTTGGAAAAGGCCTTGATATATTAAACATCAATATACATATTATACATTATTTCCACTCCCTTTCGCTGTTCTTTTATGAAGCTCCTTCCCTGCATAAACCTTTGTACTTCTGGTGGACATGTGTGTGATCTGCCTCTAGAGCCGTTGCTATGGTGAGGAAACGGGGCATAAATTATGAAGTGATACTACATTTTTACGAAAAGCATGTAGAAAAACAATAGCCTGCAAACTTTGATTTTTCCTCTACCATTCATGATGGTGTGAATCTGACAAGTGAAACATTAAGACCATGATGGACTGATATCGGTGATGTGTTTGTGATGTGATCCTTCAAGCATTTGTTACTTCTTCAATCAATCAATCAAATTTTATTTGTATAGCACATTTCAGCAGCAAGGCATTTCAAAGTGCTTTAGACAACTTAAAATGGAAA